>WSZQ02081808.1:47945-59661 GCA_019419845.2 Weissflogia rhopalogaster
AGCAATGTTTAACAAACGGATCGTTTGTGGAATCCGTTATGTCTTCTTCTTGTTCAACGTATTCAATTTCTTCTTCTAAAATATTGATTTTTTAATTTAAAAAATGATGTATGTATAAGAGTATATGTGTGAATTTGTGAGTGTGTAACTGTGTGTGTGTGTGTGTGCGCATGTATGTGTATGTATGTGTGAGTGTGTATATGTGTGCGTATAGGTGAGTCAAACTGTGTATGTGTGTGTGTGCATGTGTGTCAAACTGTGTATATGTGTGTGTGTGTGTGTGCAAAACTCTCTCTCTCTCTCTCTCTCTCTCTCTGTGTGTGTGTGTGTGTGTGTGCAAAACTCTCTGTGTGTATGTGTGTGCAAAACTCTCTCTGTGTGTGTATGTGTGTGCAAAACTCTGTGAGTGTGTGTGTGTGTGTATGTGGGTGCAAAACTCTCTGTGTGTGTGTATGTGTGTGCAAAACTCTCTGTGTGAAAGTTTGAGGGAGAATAGTTATTACCTTCGCTTGCTGATTCATTGTAGCTATCAATTTCATCTTCATCTATATCACTAATAGTGATATCTTCATCATTTACATCCACATCTTCTACCTGGTTATTTTCACTGCCCGATAATTCCTCTCCTTCAACATCAAAATCAGAATTGTCGCTCTCTTCTTCCAGTTCTTCGTCTTCACCGTTGATTTCTAAAATAAATCAGTTAAATTAAGACGTAAACAATTTAACTTACGACTGTACTAAGTTCTAATGGTATAACGTATATTTTAACGTTACATTAAAGCGATAAATACCAAAATTTTATAACATTACCTTCAGATTCTGATTCTTCCGAACTATCAATAGCAACTCGGTTTGGTTTTGCATCTTTAAAAGTGGATAACAACTGTTGCAAATCATCAACTTCCTCCTCTTCTTCACTTGAACTTTCCTTCTTTGGTGGTCTTTCAACATCGTCGTTTTTTAAGCGTTTGTCTTCAAAATCTTCATCATCGCTGTATTTGCGTTTCTTCGCAAATCCGCTCTCATTTTTCACTCGATGTAAACTATACGTTTTTCGTTGGGGTTTAAATTGTTTCTTGTTACCTTTATGGCCAGATTGCTTGCCACGTTGTTTTCCACCAAATTTGCGTTTCATTGTATGCGATTTTCTATGTTAATTGCTTAGATTTTTAATGAAAACACTAATAAGTATGTATGTTCATGTTCTTCTCTGTGGCACCACACGTGAAAACTGAGAGGTTATGTCGGTATTTACACTTACAGTCTGGGAATGCACGTATAGATGACGCCACCATGATAGTTTTCTGAAATTATTTCAATTAAATATTACCAAACATAGGTGAAGGGGGAAAATACCTGTGTTTATCACTAATTTTAGAGAGTACATATTCGATTGAACATCACAACCACATTAGTTTTATTAATGATTACAAAAATCTGTAAGGTAACTCACAGCAGCAGTTTTCGTATACGAGGATAGCAGGCGGCACCATGATATTTTTTGAACGTTTCAGTGTTCAAAGAACTATCCGAATAAATGGCAGGAATGACTTGAGGCAGATAATTTTCTGCTCTTTTTAATCATACTATTAATTCATATTCTTCTGATATTATCAATATGTTTTATTGGCGTATAAATAAAACAGAAACTACGAGGTTATTATTATATGTCAGTATTTATCTATAAACTTTGGTAATTCGAAAATAGATGGCAATACCATGACGTTTTCCCGAATTTATTTCAAATTTGTACCCAAAGGAATGTTCAAACCGAGATCAAGAACGTCGTAACGAGGGAAAATGTTACGATTAGGTTTCGGTTGGTTTCAAGAAATAACATGCAACCAACCGAATGGGATATCAAACGACAATAAATAATATGCATATATACCGATTTATTTTTAACACTAACATATTACATGATATCACATTTTACTTGCACACAATTAGTGTTGTACGTAATGTTTTCATCTTATTGACATCACCTCGATGTGGTGGTACGAGTACGCTTTTGCGTACAAGTATTACTTCAAATTTTTGCTTTCAAATTTCATATGAAACGCACCTCATACAAGTTTTGTGGCATATTGGCTTACATCCGTTCTCTGCCCCTTCACATCCAAAACATCCTCGTCCTCTTTCTACCACCTCCAAACTTGTGTATCTTATTGTAAATTCCAATTCGATTTTTACCGAGCCTAATTTTACATTACAAATTTGTTCGTTTTGCTCTCTCTCTCTCTGTCTCTCCTCTGTCAACTTTCCACCCATTAATTTATTTCATCAAACCAACCAATAATCAATAAAATTACCACAAATTCCGCCTCATTTTTGTTATGGGTAATAATCGTTGTCTTCATCAATTCGCACCTTGCATATTAACGCCTTGTTATTGATCTCTCAATTATTAAATAAATTTGTACATTTGTCTCATGAGATAGATGAGTGGCTCTCATTTGATGTAAAGTCATCTCCTCCCGGTAAAAATCGAAAAATAAACAGAAAACGAAATCATACAGAAAAGAAAATCTCTCAAAAACAAACGCGCAATGCACATATTTTCATGTACCGCTTCTTATAATCATAATCATCATCACACACATGATATTAACCTCTTTTTCTTGAATTTTTAAAACGTTTTTTCCTTTTTTTCTTGTGTTTTTTGAAATTTTTCTTGTTCTTTAGCAATTTTCATGCATATTTTTTCCATTTACATCATTGTTTGCGTTCATCCACATAATTTTTTTTGTAAGTTTTCGTCTTATTATTGCAATCTTATCAAAATATTAAATCTATTATTTGTTTATCTGTTTTTTCTGTGCTCATAGTATATATTTATATTTTAGAATAAAACACAGCATTCATTTGTTTAAACTTATACCGTCCATCAAAAATGGTGACCATTATAGTTTGTTTTTTTTATGTTTTTTTTTTGTTGGTTTTACCACTTTTTTACAAACGTATGTTGTTGTCTTTTGTTTAAAAACTGTATAATATTGATTGCCTTATGGTTTCGAAAATGTTTTCTTCTAGAGTATTTCCTGCAAGCGCATTCATAAAATGTTTCGTACTGTTCGTGTATGTTTTTGTTGTTGTCTTGTTTTTTCATTCATCAATGCATAAAATCGTATGATATCAATAAAATTGCAATTCCAACGAATTAGAGTTAGCTTTCTTTTTGGTATATGAAGTTCAGTTTTTGCAATCTCATCATCAGTTTTTCACTAGTAACAGTAGTTAATTGTGCCCTCGTATTTTATTCGCGTCTATAAATTGTAATTGTACAATCATTCTTGGATTCATACCGAAAAATTTACCTTTTAAACTTTATCAAGTACGTTTTGTTGCTTAATTGCATAGAATAAAGTATTAGTTGCGCCGAAAATATCAACTTTCAAACGATAATCAGAGAATTGCCTACATTTCAATCTAAACGCATAAAAATTAGCCGTTTTTAATTTCATTTTCGTCGTTTTTCAAGAAAATGATTACATTTTATGTATCTAAAGGACGGTACAAACAGGCATCCTGTTTGCTGCGACTCTAGCTGCATTCCTTTGCGTTAATACTGGCTCAGGTAGACTTCTTAGCAAAATTTCAACATTTCAAATACGGCTCCACGGTTTTTCCTTACATTTCTTTCCTGGACTAGATGAATCGCTTTCCCTGTCAACTAAAACTTTATAAAACACGTTTTTCGATTATTAAACATTTTTGCAATGTTTCAAAAACATTTTTCAACCATTTTTCGTCTTGTTTAAACATTTCTCAATCTTTCAAAACCATTTTCAATCATTTAAAAACATTTTTCGTCCTGTTTAAACAAGTTTCAAACATTTTCATCGTTTTACCCACACTTTCTAACTTTATTGATGAATTTTAACCATAAAAACTTGCCTAATCAATGGAAAAATCCATTTTTAATTGACATCAATGAGTATTCTTTCAAAAATCGAGTAATGAACAGAAAATATCCGAAAGTCATGCGTATATCACATGTTTAGCAAGTTTTTTTTAGTCGCCAAACACGAGATAAACTATTCCGTATATTTTCACGACTTCATGCAAAAATCCATCAATAAAATCATTAATATCAGCTTGCTAGTTGCAGATCACAACACGAATGGTCCTGAAGTAGATATTTGTTACATCAGGAACATTCACGTACCTTTGCGTACCTTCTGTGGTACATAATTCAACAAAAATGACAACAAAGACTTAAATGACCAAAAAAAAAAACACTAAAACTAAACAAATTTTAGTCAACAGGGAAGCGTTTTGTTGGCGTTTAGTAAAAAACATGAAGAGAATTACGTTAAGATGAGTGAGTTAAGATCATTTTTCACAGTGTTAGAATCCCGTGTGTGTGAAACTGTGCAATTCTACCTTGATTTTATTTTTGCAATTTACCGAAGGGGTGCGTAAATAATATGCGTGTTGCGCGCTGTTTTGTTTCTCTCACCCTTGATCATCATCATCATCATCATCATTATCAATCCTTGTGTGCTCTTTCATTTTTTGTGTGTGTCTTCTTCGCGAAAAACAATATTTAGATACAATTTGTGTAGTTCTTTGTTAAGATATTGCCAACTTTTGTTAAAGTCACACAATTTAAAATATATATATGCGTATGTAACATATATAATTTTATATAATATATTTTTACTCGTATATATGAATTAATTATGTACAATATTTGTTTGTTTTGCTTTAAAACCTAATTAGAAACTCTTATGTACATTATGTACATATTATTAATCAAATTTCGCATTTCTTTTTTTCTTGTTTTCTTTCCTTGGTTGCTTTTGCCAATATGTACAAGAATATTATCGTATTACTTGTTTTGTGGTTGCATCTTCTTCTGTGTATCATACAAGAGGAATGCCCAAAAACCGGGTCGTAATCATTAATTATCAATTCACTAAATTAATTAACGATAATTGCAATAAAAACTCATTTGAGCGCTTATTGAGCGATGGAGATCATTTTAAAACAAACTGTCAACAAATTTGCTTAGAGAATTGGTTTAAGTGATTCTGCGCTTTGTTTACTTGCGTTTGGTTGAGATTTTGAGTTTGCTGAAAAATTAAAATTTCAGTGTTTTCCTCAGTGAGTGTGGTGAATTATATACGCATCGGTGTCGCTGTTATCGTAAGTACTCTCGCTATCACACACTGGCATGACGCGTGTGTTTTGTGCCTATCTTTCATCGCACTTTCTTTTTTTTTTTTGCAATAAATATTTGCGATGCCACCGCCTTTTTCTGCCTCTTCATCCCTCCTCCGCCGTACAAATCGACCGATCGCTAGGTAAAAACTTTATAAAAATAAAAAATAGTCAACAATATCAATTCAGTAGTTAAATCTTAAATAGCAGCTGCACAATATTCCATGTACTGCACTAAAAATGTCTTTAGCTAATCACAACCTGAGCGATGGGGTAGCACTGTATGGGCACACTGTATATTCCGTAGTTTTGTTCTTTGTCAGTCTGCTGGTAGGCATACGCGTTCGATGCCTTTCAACGCTTGCGATTATACAGTATGCTCGTGCGTTTAGTTTATCTTTTGTGTGTGTGTGTTTTGTGTGTGTTTGTGTGTGTGTGTGTGTGTTTTATTTAAGTTTAGTGCATTGTCGTAGGTTTGTAGCTATGCTACGAACTGCTGACGAGCACATGCATAAAACCGTCCCACTCGTTTTCGGCGCGCGACGCACCGCCGCCGCCCTCTTTGTTCCACTCAAAGTCACTGGTTAAGCCGAGCTCCGCGTACAGTTCGTTATTGTTGAGCGATTCGAGGTCCGTCTGCGAGGTTAAACTCAGCACAGAGCCCCAGTTGATGGGGCGCGTAGCATCGTCGTCGCCGATGCCGGAGTCGCTCCCGTCGGCCGTGGGCGTCAGTGGGAAAGGGGTGGCACGTCCCGAAGACGCAGTCATATCGCGCAGACTATGCTCGTAGGTGGTCGAATGTTGATGCTGCGCTTGTTGTTGGTGCTGCTGCTGCTGCTGCTGCTGTTGTTGCTGTTGGGGTTGTTGCGATTCATGGCAGTTTGGCTGCAGGCGACCGTTGGGTGCCGCAGGCGGGCAATCCGCCGCCGCCGCCGCCATATTGGTGGCCGCCGTCGTCGCCGCCGCCGCCGCCGTCGTCGTCGTCGTGGGTGGTGGTGGCGGCGGTGCGTAACTGGGCTGCTCCGGCGGCTCAGCCTCCATCTCGCGTTCGAGCCGTCTCAGCGTGTTGCAGATGAGCACAGAGCGCCGCAGCGAGGGGTCAGAGCATTGGCGGTAGCGCGCCAACTTGCACATCGAGAGGTTGAGGACGGCGAGCCGCCGCTGGCGGTAGCAGGGCACGTGGCACCATCGCGTGCGGCCATCGCAGCAGCGTGTGCGCACCGGCGGCGCGGCGCCCAGCTCCAGGTACGATTTGCCATTCTCTTCGCAGCGTATCGTCTGCTGCTGTGGCGGCTGGTAGTACTGCCAATAGTCGGCAGCGGCCGCGACGGCATTGTTGGTCGGCTGGTAGCGATGATGCGCGGCGGCCGTCATCACCACCGGATGATAGGGAGTGGGCGGTTGCGGTGGCATATGGTGGTGGTGCGGGTGCGAGAGCGGGTGAGGGTGCTGCTGCTGCTGCTGCTGCGACTGCTGCTGCACCTGCTGCACCACCTGGCTGAAGCGGGCAGGTTCCGGCACACCGGGCGCCGTCCCGCACCGATCGTCGTCGGAGAGGTCGTCCTCAAAATCCTCGTCATCTTCGAAATCGTCCGACAGCAGGGTAGCCGTCTTCCAGGCATCACTCGGCACGGCGACTGCTTGCAGGCGTGCGATACAATCCTCCGCCTCCCAGCGGCCGTTCTTAGCTGGCGACGATTCTCCTGGAGCGGTAGCGGCTTCGAGCTTACGTTTTCCTGTGGTCGCTTGTAGACCCATCATGGCACAATTCTGTAAAGACCAAAAAAAAACAATAATTAATTATTTTGCATCGTTTTTTTACATTTTAAACTATAGACGTACTAAAACTAAAAGATATAGATGTTTATTATTATCAAATCTATCGAAAATTGCATTAATACAATCTATCAACTGTTTTTCTTTTCAAACTTATATGATAACTTTGAATCACTTGGAATCACTTATGTTCATAACTAACCGAAAAATAACGAGTTAGACTCATATTTCACAGAAATATATTCTAAAACTTGAACGATTTTTCGCGTTTAGCCTAACTTATCCCATATAAACATCAACCCCCAATCTAAGCTAAAATTTCTCTTGGGCTCAAATTTACAATTTAAACCAAATAAATCTTAAAATGCAATGTAGACCATTCAAAAATCTTCCAGAAAACACAAAAACATTATCATTTTTTAAGTAGATTTACAATAATTCTTCAAAAGTAAATGGCAGTGAGTGCAGAGAAGAGGTTAAATGTAAAAATTACAAAGGTATTTCACAAGCGAACGGACGCATATATTCAGTCAGGGTTTGCGCAGTCGAGGTGAACAGCAAGTATAACAACAAACACCGAACCAACACCACCACCGCCAGCGCGGCGCGGGGGCAGCAGCATAGCGTCGACTCAACAACAACAACGTCACCGAGTATGCAGCAATAGTAACACTAGATAGAAAGCTCTCCAGCTCTAGAAAACGCCGCCGACGGCCGGACGCGCTGTTGCTGCGCGAGCCGCCACAAAGTAGGTAGGCTCGCGCTCCGCGGTTTTAAATAAGTAATCGCAGTTCGCCAGCACATAGTCATGCCTGCTGCCTAGCCTGCTCGGCCTGCCTGCCTGCCTGCCTGCCTGCTAGGATGTTTATATAATGGTCAGCTTTCTACTATGTGTTCAAGTATTTCTGTTAGATGCATGCATGCTCGGTGTTGTTCGTCGTCGACGTCGACGTCGTCGTCCACAACGCTACAGCCGCTCGCTCGCGCAACTTTAACAACAAGGCCGCTCACTTCGCCTAAGAAAACTATTCAAGGTTATCCTGCTACCTCCCTGCTGCTACTGCCAACATTTCACAGCACACTTTTTAAAATTCAACGATTCCATTGACGATTGCGTATTGACGAATGGTTCTTTTCATTTGAACCATAAACATTTTCCAATAAATATTGTTACCAATCCCCAAACTAATCGAGTTCTTTTCAATTAAGTCCAAACATTTTTAACAAGTTGTAAAAGACTTTTGAAAACTTTTTTGAGACTGCTCAAAAGTCATTGGAAGTCTAAAACTACTTTAAAAAATGTCATCAAAAGTCTAAAATAGTCTTTAAAAGCCTTAGAAAGGTCTTCTAATGCCAAAAAATGTCTTAGAAAACCAAAAATAAAAGACTGCGAAAACCTAAAGTCTTTAAAAGCTTAATGTAAGTCTTTGAAAGCATTAAACAGTTTTCTAAGGCCTAGAATAAGTCTTCGAACGCCTAGAAAAAGCCTTCAAAAGTTTTCGAAATCATAAAACAATATTCCGAAAACTTCCGAAAGTCTTCGAAAGCTTAAAAGGGGTCTTCGAAAACCTAAAAAAGCCTTTTCGAAAGCCTTAAAAATTTATGAAAGTCAATACAATGTAAATAAATGTGAAAAACAATTCGAAAAACTTTCCGACATCTGCAAAGTTTCAAAATTTCTCAAAATTTGAAAAATGAAAAGGCAGAATTAGAATACTACCTAAATATCTCCCAAAAACATTAAATTTCCAAAATTTCGTAAGTCGTAGAAGGCACAAAATTTGACAAATGGTACTTTTCGAGCCGGGTATTAGGGTCTTTTCTTTGAGAGACGACAGGGACGAACGACCAAACGCAATGTGCGCACCTTTTACCTGCCGCCCGTCCCTTTTACCTCTTCTACATTTTTCCCTTACCGTCAAATTTTGAAGACGGTCACAAGGCATTGCATTCAACGTGCGCCATAAAAGTAAGGGGTGGATCGGACCCCTGATGTTCATTTTATAATCCCCAATCACCAACCGGTACCACGTTGTACCTAACCGTCAGTACCGGGTACCCGGATATTTTTTTTCGCCGAAAGACTCTTCAGGTGGTACCTGAAGAGTCTTCGACGTGGTAGTGAGTCTTTCGACAATATAAAGTATGCAACTACGGCGGTACCTTCTAAAAGAATTCAAACTTTCCATAAAACTCGAGTTTTTCAATTTTTTAACACCGCACGCACATTTTTACATAGATTTCTTAGGAAAAAAAGAACGAATTACAACTCTCATACTTCAAGTTACCGTTCAATCACTCCATATACTTTTCTAAATTTTAAATCAATCTGCAATTTGAAATAAACAATTGAAGTTACTTGTATCAGTTAACTGTTCTTGTATATTTACAAATTTGTCTAAACGACCTAATCTTTAGTTGTAACGATTTATTTTCAATACATTGATTGTAAAAATTACAATGTTAAAAGTTGGAAGGTATTTGCTGAAATTATAGCTAAAATTCTAAAAATATCCACACTAACACAAAATAAACTTAATTTTTGTAATTATCATCGTCAAAATACTTGGTTCATATTAAAAACATATGTTAAGCAAATTTTGAGTATTTAATGCATTTTTTATAAAAGTATTCATTTGACCGTTTATGCCAACTTCCTTTTCCCCATTTTTTTTGCTACTCATACTTATTTCGAATCGTTTTATCGACATTAAAAACTTAACCGATAGGAATGTGGCAGGTTTATTTGGATTAATTTAGTCGTAAGAAACACATGTAAAATTTTGGGTTCCACATTTGTTTTTGCGCACAACTTTAATAATTCCATTCTACAATCAAGAGTCTACGAAACTGAAAGAATATTGATTACTTTAAGTCTTCCAAACTAATTTAGTAGAAAAAAATTTCCAAAAACCTAATACAGTGCAACCCGCATACCGAACCATCGGGACCCATTTAGTATTTTTCCACAAAACGAAAAAAAATATATATAGGGGCCAGACTGACGCCGTACCTTCTCTTCACTTCTCCGAAGCATGACTCAAGAGAGGAGAGAGCGTCTCCTCGAGTCGGAAAACTAAAATAGTCCATCGCAGACATCAGAATATGATAGAGCATGGTTGGGATTAACGTGTTTTCCAGAAGGGGCTCCTCTCCTCTCATCGAAAATGAGTAGTCGAGAGAACCGAAGGGAGCGGAAAGGCAGCAGGCGAGACGCAAATAAGAAAAAAAAAAAGTCCTACACTGCCTCGTTCGTTCGGAGCTCTCTCTCTCTCTCTCAACACCGCTCTAACTCCCAGGAAACATTTTCTATAGCCGTGGATGGGGGTTAGAGTCTACCAGTGTCGGTGTGTGTGTGTGTGTGTTGTTCCGAAAAGAGGGTGCCGCGAAGGGGATGCTTGGTTCGACGTAGCACGACGCAATGGCTGAGAACGAACAAGGGGACCGAGAACGACAGAAGAGAGAACAGGGGCGCCCCCCCCCGCGCACCCGGCACTTGGAACACGCGCACTCACACACAGAGCCAGCCAAATACATGCATTTAAATACGCACACACACACAAATGGCAAAAACGAATATATACGAACCCACACAAGAATAGGACAGCCGAAAATGCTTGCCTGTCTGCCTGGCAGCAAACTGAGGCACACAAACTCAGATTATACACGAGGGCCACGTGAATGTTCGGGGGAGCCGCCCGCCGAAGTCCATATGGAAGGAAACAAACGGTCTTGCTAACGAAAAACATTCAACCGACTGTATATTGCACCCCAAAAAGACGTTTTGCCATTTTCACTCTTACTCATTCTCATTTTCTCTCCGTACACTCGTTCTCTTTTCCTGAGCTCCATCCATCTCGTTCTCTTTCTTGAACACTACTCATTCCCAAACAATAATCTCGTCTTCTTTCTCTAAGCTCTTCTTCTACGTCCACCCTGGTGGTGGTATCTCTACCCTTATCTAGCTTCACCCTTGTAAATACAAACGGCTCGGCTGTCTCGCCGCCTACTAGGTTTTAATACTATATCGGTAAATCATGCAGCGACTGTCAAACAGTTTCGTTCTCGTTTCTTTTGTTTAGCGTATATACTTGTGTACGTTTACAAGTGTAAGGAAAATGTTTAATTTTAAACGCTACCAACAACCGAAAGGAAGTTGGCATTATTACAATGAATCCGATTCCGTAACAAAAAAACATGTAAAATTTGACTTTTACAAATATGTTTACGTTGTTTTATGTATACATCTCCATTATCTTTTTGGATATGTTATAATACCAATTTTTCTCTAAAAAAAACCCTCAAATCGATTACGAAAAACTAAATTATTTTCTACGAATATCATACACATATTTAGCGCGCGCACACACACACAAACGCGCGCGCGCGCTTCCATTCACGCAAGCCCATCATCATCGTCGTTGCCCGGCGAATTATACAATAAATAAATAAATAAATAAATAACGGCCAGCCACCATGACCTACGGCAACAAGGCAAACGAAATCAACCGGCGACAACACAAAGCGTACGCGCGTACATACAACAAACAAACACATTGAAAGGCGGGTCACACAAATGAAATCGCATTAATGATATTTACTACAGCGACTCATTAACTACGACGATCGACGCGACGCTACTACTACTACATAATAATCGTAATCGTAAAAATATGTGCCAGGATGTCTACAGAGGTGATGGTGTGTGGTGGTAGGTAATGAATGCACCAATACCGACTGATCCAAACTGATCGGCAGGCAGGCAGGCAGG
>WSZQ02081809.1:1965-16981 GCA_019419845.2 Weissflogia rhopalogaster
TTTTTTTCTTGGTTGCTGTATTGTTATGACACTCTTTTTATTCTCAGCACATTCTTACAAAACCTATGAGTATATTTAATCCAATATCCTCTTAAAATGCAATTGACCTGCTTTTTAATCCATCAAAATGCGGAAAACGTCATAAAAATTTTTATTCGATCTAATAAATTGGTTTATTTGGTTGCCTACAATTTTCCCATATTTATTCCTAACGTTTGCTGGTTTTTAATGGTTGCTGGCAGCAGGAATCTCAACATCCGTAGACACGGACATCGAGGGCCGCCGAAATCGCCCACTTCGCAGGCGTGTGCGATGCGTCGGCGCATCGCAGGAAGCGCACGCGTGCAATATTGATGCGGACGAGCGTTGGCATCGTTGGCATGTTGCAGGAATCCGCAGGTGGCGCTGCTCACTGCTCTCCTTTCTCACTCGCGCAGTCTGATCAGCCAGTCAGCGCACACGCAGACGTGAAACGCACATCGACGACAACGACGACGTCCGTTACGTGTCCTTGGCGTTTCTACAGCGCTATTCACACACAAGCCGTGCTACCGAAATTCTCAGTCCGCTGCTCGATCCTGCAGAATGCGTGCGTGAACAACCTCCTTTTGGAAGTCCTGACTGACGCGGTTTGCTAATCGACGCCACCCAGCAGCAGTTCGCATTTCGTCGCAACGCCAGATAGCAAATCAGAGTGTGTGGTTTTTTAACACCGCAGCCCGTTAGCCGCACAGCAGTATGTTCTCGGGTCTCACGAATCAGGTCAGCTCCTGGATGGGTAAGGGTGGTGAGGCACCCCCTGAAGAGGGTAAGGTACCCGAACCCACAGCAGAGCCTGCGATTGATGGTGATGTCGCTACTGCAGCAAATATTAGGTATGTCTTCATTGTTTCTTTATTTTTCATTTTGTTCCTTTATTTTTTATTTTCTTTCTTCATTTTTCATTTTGTTTATGAATTAATATTTTTTTTATATTTCTAAAATTGTTCATATTTCTATTGTCCTTTTCGAAAAAAATCCTATGCTTAAATTTGCAACATTGCAAATAGTTTTTGCAACTGCGCATATTTGCTGTTTGACAGCCAGGCCAGAAGGCAAAAGTAAAAAATCAATAGTGCTCATTAAAAATCAATTTCAAGGTTACTATTGTCAAAAGTTGGAGGTTATGGGGTGTCTGATGGGTTGCATAACATGTTACAGTACTGCCTTACATGCTTTCACATAACTTCTATGGTTTATACTCCATTAACTCAAACTTTCTAAGATTTAATTGTTTATAATGAATCTATTTGGGACTTTGACGATGTTAATGCTGTTTTATTAATTTTGTAATGTTTTTGTGTGGGTAGACATGGTGTCAGTTGAAATAGGGTCAAAATTTTGAAAAATCAATATTTCATACTGCCTGCTCTCGGAAGTAGGTCCATGGTCTACTTCAGTACTGACTTTAACTGTTCTTTATTCAGGGTTTTGCTTGTTATCTTTCATTTTTAAACATTTTTATGCAGTTCTGGTTTCCTTTTAAACTTTCTGGTTTTGTGATTTTGGAAAATTTACTCTTTTTTGGATTTATTGCTTCGGAAATAAAGTTTAACCATTTTTGGACCGTCGTTTGCTATTTGCACTTTTAAAATGAAAGTTTATGGTGGTTCCAGATCAAGTGATTCGCGTTACTCTTTAGGCATCGAGCATTTTTTACTTGTAATTTCCTCTTTCAATGTATTTAAAAGAAGATAGACGGGAAAGTTTGTCTCTAATTAAATACAGTTTTCATAGAAGACTAGGCTTAAAAGCTCGAAGTCTGAAGTTCCTCACGTTATTTTGATCTTAACATTTTCTGACTTAGTCATTTCGCCCCATTTTTAGTGATTTCTTTTTATAACTTTGGACTTTTAATAGAATTTTGAGCTTTCGGTGGTTTAAGTCCTCATGTTGAAACTGAAAGGCCAACGTTTTGTGGAATTTACTTCGTTCAGACTTTTATTATATTTCCCTGGTGTTTCCTGCGCTTATTTTCAAATTGGTATAAGTTTGGCTTGCTGGCACAATAAAGTATCATTATAAATACTTTTCGAGAAAGAGAAAAACGAAATTTCGCTCTGTGAGATAATTAACTCTTATAATTAACTAGTTTTTGTCATAGGATCCCAAATGATAACCAAAATATTTCGAACACCACTTATCCAATGAATTTGAAGTTATTTGTTGCTATTGTATAGGCAAAGTATCGTGTGACCGGCGAAACATTTTCAGTCCAAGGGGGACCCCATTTAGGAATTTGAGATGTGGGTTGAACAGAAGGCCCCCTCATCAGAGATACGGGTCGATATGCTTGACAAAAAGTCGGCATATTAGTGGCCTGTTCATAAAAAAGGTTGCTCGCTCACGATTGTTAGTGTGTTAGACATAAGAACGTTTTTTTCTTTGAAATTAGCTACGATAAGTACAAACTTTCGCTATGTCAAAAAATAATATTTTAGTAATTCTTTTGGTTTCACTGGTTACCGTTTTGGTTGTTTTTGCAGCTCCAGTACTACATTAATTAAATAATAATAAAGCAATGTCGAAAACGGTTTCTTTTAGACAAAAACCGATCAGATTTTCGAAAAAATCCCCTAAAAAATCACACCTGCCAGTTTTTTTCCCTTAAGAAATATTTCATTTTGCTCACTTAAATTTTATCTGAAAATAATATATTTAAATAAAACTAGAAACTCATTAATATTGCGATGATTTCCAATATTTTATGTTTTTAATTTCAGCCCAACAAAGGCCACAAGCAAAATGGAAATGTTCTCGAACGTGAAAACCCAAATCGGCGGCATCGGCGGTTGGATCGGGTCGAATATGCCCGCCATGCCTGCAATGCCCAGCATTCCCAAGTTGCGCAAGGGCGAGGGCGACGCACCTCCCCCGACGACGGACGAGGCAGTCGCGGACACCACCGCCATCGTGTCCGAGGAAGCGCCACCGGCGAAGGACGACGACGATAACTCCAGGCAAGTATATACCACGACGTGGACTGGCTACTATTGATGTAAACGCCCGCCCACCCCAAAAATGTACTACCAAACAAAGATATGACAAGTGGCTCTGTCTATCTTTGCCTACCTCTCTTGCTCTCTTTGCTCGTGTCTTGTGTTTTAGTGAGTGCTCAATGTGTTGTTGTAAGTGTGACTCCCCGCAAAAAGGTGTCTATAACCGATAAGTCTTGGTCTTTCTCTGGATTTACAATTAGTGTATGATGTGATCTCTCTCATATCGTTTTCTTTTGATTTAGACTCTTTCCATTTTTTTTGTGTACATTTACATTTCATGTTCGCATTGCACTTCCATCTCGTACTGCACTATCACGCTTTCATTCGATGAATATTCGCATTGGTGTTCATCTGCTCGCATTAACGAATCCATTGATCAGATCCTCTCCCTTACTTTTCCTGAGGGGCAGAAAGATACGTTTTCGCGCCCTTTCAATCCTTGATTTGTCAGCCCAGCCCGTCCAAGATCCAAGCATAGATGACATGTTTGCCTGTGCTAGATTGTCGTGCCCTCGGTGTCCGTGCAAAATAAGTAATAAAATTTGTTACTCCCGGCTTTTCAGCGCGACCGGCGGAGCCGATTCTGGGCCCGGCACGCCGGCCGAGTCGCCAACAGAAGAAGCTAAAGACGGACAGTTTGGCAATGGTAAGTTTTTCGCTTTTTTAAATTTTTATTTATCTCATTTTTTTATCCTCCATCTCTTTAACCTCCTAATCTCGTCTTTGCGAAGAACAAATATATATAAAAGCCACTTCTCTAAGGAGTCGATCTAGTTTTATGACTTGCAAGGAGAGTGTCACGATTGTTCAACACCGATTTGACAGAAAATTATTGAATGTGAAGTACATACACATAATTACGGTTAATGGTATTTTTCGCCGTTTTTGGGTCGTTTGGCCACAAAAAAATCCAATATGTGAACATATAACTCTGCTGTATACATGAACCACGTATTAGTTCTCGATATGACCCGTTCGGTAGCGGCGCTGGGTTGCGATCACGAGTTTGTGGGTTCGATTACTGGGTTGTAACTTTAATTTCAAAGATATTTCTAAATCTCATCCTGAACTGCAGAGATGGCCTGGTGAAAATCCAATCAAGAAACAGTAACTTTGAATTTCAATGTGCTATAGCCTTTAGGTGTACTTAATATGCGTTTACTGGAATAATATTGTAGTTTTCAGAAGGCTGACGTAACCTAACGCTTATACATTCTAACCTATACAATTGTCAATGGTTTCAATGGAAACTTCCACATAACCTAAGTTACTCCATTAAATTTGCATTTTCAAAATGGCTGCATTAACGATTTAACTGCAATATTAACGATTTCAATGCCTTAATGAGGAAATCAAACTTTATTACAATTTCAAATTTTTAATATATCTCTAAAAAGGTTTAGTTTGATTGCGATAGAAACCAGTTTGAATGAATATGAAAAAGTTTAGATATAAATGACGACATTATTTTTTGAAACGAGTTTTACAAGCCCCGGAAGAAATTAACCTGCAAACCTAATTATTATTTTTTTCTCTCTACGGATTTTTTCTCTCTACCGTGTTTGGCACCCGGCGGAAACTAGGTCAATTGCGGAAACTTTCAATTCCCTTTTGCTCACACTCACTTTCTCTCCCTCTGTCTCCTTTACTCTCACTTACTAAACTTAAATAAGCATCATTCAACTTCTCTGAAAACTAGTTTAATCGCCAGAATTGTAATGCATTGCATTTTTTCTGTTGTTGTTTGTCGTCTGTGCTCTCATCAGTGCAAAGTAAAGCACTGGCAGGAGCCAAATCGTTCGGCAGCTTCTTGTACTCGGCGGCAACCAAAGCCGGGGCGAAGGTCAGCGAAGCGGGCGCAAAGGTGAAGGAGGCGGTTGAGAAGAATGTAAGTATGTTGATGTTTTTGGTTCGATTTGGATGGTTTATGTGGGATTTCTGTTTGGTTGTTTCGGCAGACGATCCTCGGGGAGTTCAATAAGGAGCAGGAGGCGTTTGCTGCGAAGCAGGCTGAGAACGCGGCTAATTCGCTGCCACCGTGGACGGGTTGCAGCAACGAGGATGCGCTCAAGGAGGAGTGTCTCAGTCTCTCTACGGATAAGCGCAACTTTGTGCGTAGCCCACCCGCCGGCGTTGACTTCCACTTTGACTACGATGTCTCCTATCCCGTGGCGATGTCTATTATGGAACAGGACCCTAATCTTGAGAAGATGCGTTACGAACTTGTGCCTAAAATGTAAGTCATACTGGTTTTTTTTTTACTTCAAAAGATGTTTCAACCCTGTAAGATGCCTTCAAAGGTGGTATCTTCCTTTAAAAGGTTTTTTCTTCTTCATAAGAGTGTTCTTTTTTCTAGGCTTATCTTCCTTTAAGCAGTTTTCTTCCTATTATGGGGGTTTCTTCTTTTGGAGTTTCCTTCCTAATATGTTCTCTTCATTTTCTTTGTTTTTTTTTTCTACCTTCTTAAGTGGTTTCCTCGTTTAAGGTGGTTTCTTTGCAATGAATTATCTTCCCACTATAGCTTTTGTTTCATCCTAAATGTTTCCTACTAAGGGCAACCTCTTTATTTTAAGGAGTAGTCGCGTTTAGAGATATCCTTCCACCTGGGGATTTTCCTGATCCTTTCTTTGTTCCAAAGAGCTTTCTTCCTCCCAAGAGGGTTTCTTCCTTCTCCGGTGGTTTATTGTATAGATATTGTTTCCTCTTGAGGCGGTTTGTTCCTTCTATAATGGTTTGTTCAGTCTATATATATTTCCTTGTTCTATATATATTTCCTTGTTCTATATATATTTATTCTATAGGTTTTTTCCTTCTATGTAAGATCTATTCTTTTATGGTTATTGTGGTTTTGTGCTGGTTCCTACCTTCTATGGTGTTTTATCTTCTTCTAAGAGATGTCCTTCATCCCAGGGGTGCCCTTCTGACCAAGAGAAGCTCTTCTTTCGAAGCGCTTCCTTTCTGGGAATTTTATATCTTTTAAGGTTTTTTCCCTTCCAAAGTGTTTTCTTCTAAATATTTTTTATACCAGGGCTTCCTTCCTTATAAGGGGATATCCAATTATCTGAAGGTTGGCCATATGCGAAAAGTTTCTCCTAATTGTCTGCGTTCAAAGGGTTCAGAAAGCTAAAGATGTCTATGACATTTTCCAGCATCACGGAAGAGAATTTCTGGCGGAATTACTTCTACCGCGTGAGCCTCATCTGTCAAGCGAACGAGTTGTCGTTCATGTCTCGCGAGGGCGACAGCCAGTCTGGAACGACCTCTGATCAGCCCTTAGGTGAGTGTCACTGAGTTGATCATTAACCATCCATCGTTATCGTCATTCAGAAACCATTGAGATCATACTCGTAGACGTACCCAACAATCACCCAACAATTTGGTTCTCTTTTTTTTTCATACAAAAAACTTCTGAGACCATTCTGACTTTTGTCATCTATGGTAAACCGGCTATTAAATTGTATTTGAACATTTACCACTTCTGGTACACATTAAAGCTCACTGTGAGATTAATTTATTTAATCAGACATATGGGAACCAAATTGTTAAGATATAGTGTCTTTATTTCTATCTTTAGTTATATTATGTTTATTTTCTTACTTATAATTTGCTTATTATGAAAAAATTGAAATATGAAACAAAGAAGCGAAAACCAACGAATTCATTTCCGACACAATGCAAGTATCCAAGCAAGACCTTGCTGAAGTCAAAGAGGGCATGCGTAAATTGGCATTAGGTTCGAAAACTGGCGGTAAGTGTTTTATTTATTTTTTAATGTTTAGTTCATTCTAAGTTGCTATTCAAATTCTGCTTGATTTTCCACTATTACTTTCTCTTCGGTTTTCTGTAACGTAACGTAATTGGCATCAAAACCACCACATCTCTAGAGAAGTAGTTGATCAACATCATCGACTTAACATACCATGAATGTTGTGTTGCCTCATGTTGTTCACTGTCATTGAGTGTGTGTTTGTGTATATGTGTGTCCTCCAATCATCATCATTTAATCGTTAACAACATTTTCTCATTTCGTATACTAAAGTTAGTTTCCTGTATGGTTTTCTGACAGCTTAAAAGAAGAATTTGGGCAAGCGTTTTAGTAGCTTCCATTACAAAAACTAAAATACTAAAGAAAAATGCAAAAAAATCTCTTAAAACTCTTCCTTTGAACAACAAACAACGTCCTCGGTTTAGCAAATTGAATCGGCTAGCTTTGAAATCCAGTGCGTAACAATGAGTATCAATGAAAACGAAATAGAAGCAATCTTGTCAGAAATTGACAAACAAGCAAGTCGTAAGGAGTCTTCTTTTTTGTTCAAACGGTTAAAGAAATCTATGCGAAAGTATGCCACAAAATGTTATCAGATTGTAAATGTGCACACTGGCGATACACACACATAAGAAAAAAGATACACATACACACACATTAATTAATTAACTTACTACGATTATGAGATTTCACGTTTTTTTCTTTCTCGATTTTGTTTTGAGTTCCGACATTCGACACGAATTTAAAACTTAAGAAAACGTCTTTAAACCAAATGAATAATCCCTGGACACATGTTTTGCTCGTATATATACATAATATCTGTAAACATTCTTAGTCTTAATCCTAGTCAAGTAAGGAACAGTATTAAAATTACGAATTTGTAAGAAGTATTTCGTCGAAATACGTCGAAAAACAAAATACGTCGAAAAAGGCACGAAATTTGAGTTTGCTGATTGTAAAAATGAAAAGCGAAGTAATGGCGACGGCATTTCGAGGAAATATTCGATTTTTTTTAATGAAAGGTACTAAATTCTCTCTTTCAAACGTTTTTTCTTCAAAAAAATTACATTTTTTGTTCGTTTTGGGTTTGGCGAAAAAAAAAGTGGTAACCCTAACTGCCACACTGTGTATTTCTAAGGCCATTGCCTAAGTGGAGGGACATTTTCTGTTATTAAGTTATATTAAGAAATGTCTCTTTGATTAGGTCATTAGGCTTAATGTGGACTTGAATTTTGGTACTTTGTGTTTTCTTCTTTGAAAAAAGAAAAGAAGTAGGATTTTAGTACAAATTTTTGATGTTGAGGATGACGAAAACATATCCACGACTTTTCCCAGGATACAATAATACAATAATGAAACATTGAAGGTAATTAATTAAGTTTTAAGAAATTACTGAAATTCTAATATGTAATAAAGTATTGTGAAGGTAATAGTAGAAAACACAAAGTATCTGTTCATCACAATAACCATCTTTAAGTCGATAAATAAAGAAAAAAAGTCTTGTTGTCAATAATATAAATATTTCTAGCATTTAAAAACTAAAAGCAAACAAATCTCTCTCCTTTCTATGTGAAAATATGTACGAATATGTGGATGGTATTCTGGTGAAGTTTAACCAAAGTTGAAGCCCACTGATTAACTTTAAAGATGAAAAAAAACAATTACTGATATAACTAATTAGTAAAAAAACAAATGAAGAAGGAAATTGACAATATCGGTCTGTTTTTTCGTTGGTAAATTGTACTGTTGTAAAAAAAAAAAACAAGAAATGATGAACTCAATGCATGGTATGTAAAGTTGAACAGCTAAGTTGAAAAGAAAATTGTAAATATTATTTTTTTCTCCGAAAGGAAAAAAATGAAAACGGGAAGGGAATGGCAAAACAATATGATGCGTACTGCAACCAGATGCTCTGGATAAAAGTTTTTTCGAGTGTCACGATTAGAAAAGGGAAAAACACTGTCACAACGGTACAGGAAACTAGCGAGCATCTGGTCGCTGCACATTGTCTTTCTCTCGTTCTCACTTTGCGAACGTTGCATTTGTTTATACCTTATGTCGCAAAAAGGATTAATCCTGCTGCAAACGTTTGTTTCGCGACCGCTTCTTTAAGCAATAGATTTTGGCACACATTTTTGATGAAGCGGCTTACTTTTTGCGTTTTTCTCTTTGGTTTTGCACTTTTAAACAATGGTGGTGTACAAGGTTTATCATAATACTGACTAATTATTAACTAATTCGGTTTTTAGTTGAAAGGCATTTGTTTTTTTATGTTTTCATTTCGCCTATTCTTCTTTGACTTTTCCTTATTTTGAAAAATGTAGTGGTGTCTCCTGGGACGAATGCATAACTTGAAAGAAAAGTTCGCAACACTAAGCAAATGCTCGTAACTCGAGGTTTAAGAAAATGCAAACGTGTTCGTTAAAAATAATATGTGTAGTTCGTATCTCGAATTTCCAAGAAAATCCAGAGTTTGATCGATTCGTAACTCGAGATATCGCTGCATTTCGTTTTCAAAAAAACGGAATAAAACAAGGAAATGGAACTTGGTTCTCTTTGGGAAGTGCAGTGATATTTCCTGCGATGAAAAATGCATAATTTGAAAATACTCGAAGAAAATGCATCGAAGTAAATGCCTGTAACTAGATTTTCCAAGAAAATCACATATTTTTGTCGAAAGCAAAGACAGAAATTGAAATGTTTGATTTCGAACACTCAGATAAAAGTCGAGCCACTAAATAAACGTAGTTCGCAACTCGAGGCATCGCTATATTTCGCTTTCCAGGAAAGAATTGTCTTGTTTTCGAAAGTTTTTTTTTCGTTTCTTTGATTTTGTGTATTTCGATTAGAGGAGGAATGGGAAAAAGAACTCGAGGCTGAGCTGCAGGATTACGAGGTGGTCAGTGAGCACAAGTCGTCGAGTTCGAAGAACGACAACTGGGAACAGGAAATCGACGAAATACTCGACGAGGAGGAGGATCTGAAGTAAAAGCGAAGAAGAAATAGAAGTCATCTTTGGAGAAGGGAATCCAACGTATATTCCGTTTTTTGCTGTGAGGGCTTTCCTACGACGTTTGTGTCGAAGCAAAATGGCAAAGCCCAAAAAAATATTCCGTTTGAACTACTCTCGCATTTATTAACTCATAAATGTTTATGACTTTTTACGTTTCGATGTTTTTTAACGTTTGGAAGACGGATGAAAAACACACATACGACTGATCATTTTTAAAATTGTTGGAGACGGATGGAAGATAAGTTAATTCTAGTCATCTTGGCGGTATTTTATCTGTTTGGGAGAGAAGGTGAACAGTCTATTATCGTAATCATTGTAACCCACCAGATAATTGTATAAAATTCACGTTTTTCTGCCTTGGAACAAAATTCTGTAAGAATTTTTGATTTTGAGCGTTCTTTGTTGCTGTAATTTGTTCTACGCCCTCTAATATTTCCTTGTCATGTAGCGAAAATGAACTTTGTAAATTTTAAGCTGTTGATGAGCGGTAAATCGACACCCAGTGATTTGTTTTTGTACATAAGCGCTTTGTTTCTGTGATGAGTTTTTGGGGGAAGCGCGCAAATTGGGTTAAGCAGTTTTGCGTTAACAGTCATGTTGTATATTGTTGTATTGTTTTGCGTTGCGCATATTTGTAAACAAATATGTTAGTGTTATCATTACGATTGTACATTATTGTTGCGTATTTAGGGGTATTTATTGCGTTGGCGAAGGTTTGAAAAACTTGAAGCAAATTGGTGCAGCGAGGAATTTGAACGGTTTTTCTACGATTCTGGTTTGGTTACGTACGAGTTTTCGGCTGTTTTTTCCTTCGGTTTTTTCGATGAGCAAATCTTAATATATATTTCGTATTTAATAAAATGTCACATTATAGTACATTAGGATATAGCCTATGTGTGTTGAGCATGTATTTAACCTGTATTCATAATTGTTATTATGCATAACAATTGTTAAATAAATGTAGCATATATGCCTATGTTTTGTTGTTCTTTTTATACATGTTTCTCTGGTTTTCAGGGGGAGTTTATTCGTGGAATGGACGTGCAAATAAGAGTAATAAAAGTAACAAATGAATTTAAAACTAGAAAACATGCACATTTTATGAGTTTTTTTCTTGCTTCCAAAAAGATTTGTTTCAATTTTTGCTTTCAATTTGCTTGGCGAAATCATATATTTTGAAAGAAATATTTATTGGATTTTTATCTCCACTTAAGAGCTCAATTTGAACACCATTATAAACGGATGGGTGTCTCATGGGCATTCCTGTGCCTCGTCACAATGACGGGGGGATAAAATTATCTGCCGGGCCCTAGTTTAGTCACCTCTGCCCTGGTGTAACTCCAATCAGAGCGGCCTTCGAATATTTTGGCGGCCGGCGAAACATTTGTTGAATTTTACTCCCCTCACATTTTGTATCTGGCTGAAGCCAGTTGGTGACCAGACCCATTACAGTTCAAGGGCCGTAGGGTTTCAGGGTCTGAAAGAATTATCTCTTATTTACTATAATATCACATTTATGTTCCTAATTGTATCAATATTAGAAATAAAGAAGTTTGTATTTCTCGTCTGAGTTTCAGAAGTTCTTTTCGATTGAATTTGTATACCCTCTGTGTTGCGGTTTAGAAAATAACATTTTTTTTGGTGATCCAAATGGGGAATTTATGCTAGAGAATTTCTTGTTATGCGACGATCTCGGCTGTTCTTTCGATGCTTTTATAGTAAAATAACTTATTACCTTCCTTCGGCTATTTGAAATTGAAATCTCAGTAATAAAAATACTAAGAAAGATCATTACAAATAGAACACAATATTTAAAAAATCCCGCAAAACTATAGTTCCTTGTACCGATACTCTCATATAAATATAGAAGTAAATTTATTGATATACATAAAACTTACATGGTCTTCTCATGCAATTGCATGTAACTACTATAAGGTTTCAGCAGGTTCCCGATGACTGCTATATTGATTTCAATTTCAATATCAAATTTCGTTTTCCCTTTGAAGGGAACTAAATATCTCCTACTGATTGATTTACGTCGTGGATTTAGTTACGTATGTTCAGTTCTAACACAACATTTACAACAGTCTCTTTAAACTCTTTCACTTAAAAAATCCACAATATTGTAATTCACAATATAATTTTGAATTCAAACCTGCAAAATGTACGAAGAATATTCCGAAACCAGCCCGTTATCAGCTGGTATCCCACAGCCTATGTACACCTTCGAATCAAGCTTGACACGGAAACGAAAGAGACAAGTCAGACAGTTTCAATGTTGTGTCTGTGCCATATTTTTGTAAGTTCTACTTTTTGGTCTACATTTTCAAACTATTGTACCAATGATTGACAAGCTTTTAACCAGTTTATTTCTAGATCAATCGTAGCAGTTGCTATGGTCGTGTCTGTATCTCTAAACTTGAACCGGGATGAACCCAACACGAATAGTACAAATACTACCAACTTTACTGACTTTAATATTCTGATTACCAAAATCCCTCTTACAAGTTGGAATGATACCTACAACGCCCCAAAAGATGTTGATACCTACGAAGATGCTATAACTGCCGGAAAAGACGCTCTAACTGAAAAAGATAAGATCGAAGAGGATACTCCTGAATTGGATATAGATTCGCCAAGTTACAAACATCAGAAAATGGTGGCTACTAGTTGTAAAGCCAGAGAACTTGGAAGAATTGGTTATGCTGAAGAAAATGCTGCGAAACATCTCAAGAAGTAAAACCTTCCCCTGCACTTACTATCAGCTTAATTTCTGTGTTTTAGGCTAGCCAACTTTAAACCAATTTGCTACAACTCTTCCTTGTTCCCGGAAAATACCTCTAGGGAGGTTTGTACAGTCACCAACTTGGTTTGCAATAATAAATTTAGGTCTTTTGATGGTTCTTGTAATAACTTAAAACATCCCAACTTTGGAGTTGGTTATAAACCCTTTAGAAGGCTACTTAAGCCGGTTTATGGTGATGAGATCAGTTCCCCCCGAGTGTCTGTTGATGGTTCTCCTCTTCCCTCGGCTCGGAAAGTTAGCTTGACGATCCACAGACCAATTTACAAAAATGATCCAACGTTTACAATCATGCTTGCTGTGTTTGGTCAATTCCTGGACCATGATATTACTGCTACGGCGCTAAGTCAAGGAGAAAATGGTAGATCCATTGCTTGTTGTTCTGAAGGTATTCAAACGCCTCATCCGGAATGCTTCCCAGTGAAGCTAGACTCGGAAGATCCAAACTTTAAAGAGCTAAATGTTTCTTGCATGGAGTTTGTTAGATCCTTACCAGCTCTAACTTGTTGTTTGGGAATGAGGCAGCAAATGAATCAAGCCACATCCTTCATAGACGGCTCTGTTATCTACGGAGACACGGAGGTTGCAAAGACACTTCGTAGTTTTCAAAATGGCCGCCTAAAAATGATTACAACAGAGGATGGTCGAGAGCTCTTACCACCTTCCGAGGATCTCTCAGATGGTTGTAACAGACTTGAAGAGTCAGCAAAGGGACGTTACTGTTTCTCTACGGGGGATGGCAGAGCAAATGAGAATCTACATCTTACAAGCATGCATCTTCTATGGGCGCGGCAACATAACCGCATTGTTGGGGTATTAAAGGAGGTTAACCCTCACTGGGACGATGACAGACTGTTTCAAGAAGGACGAAAAGTTATAGGGGCTCAGTTAGCACATGTGACTTATAAGGAATTCCTTCCTATTCTCTTCGGGGAGGATTTAACGAGCTACTATGAGTTGAAACCTTTAAAAAGTGGATTTTACAGACGTTATGATGAAGATCTTGATCCTACAGTTGCGAATGTGTTTGCAGCTGCTGCTTTTAGGTTTGCTCATACTTTGATACCTTCACTAGTACGCATGATAGATCATTCTGAGGAGGTTTTAGAGTTGAGGAGGTTGTTATTGGATCCTTTCAAGTTGTATGATAATGGGACAATGGATCGGGCTCTTACTGGAGCTGTAAGGACTCATATTGAGGCTAATGATGCTTATTTTTCTAATGAGGTTAGTAAAAAGTTATTTTAGTTTAGGTTAAGGCAAGGTTGGAAAATTAAAGTCTTAACGTTTGAAAATGTATTCGTGGGAAACTTTTAATCATTTGAGACTCCTCCTATCAACTTCTTGTTTTCATAAAAGTAACAGATAGCAGCTTTACCTTTCGAGGCCACACCTTCGGAACTATGGCAACACTGTTTATGCATCAAAGCATCGCCCCTAAGCGCAGTGTTTGTATGAATATTAAACGCCATTTTTGAAAAGAATAAAATTTATTCAGACGAAAATATACGGCTTGAAGTTACAGTTGTTTCCTATGTTCATGGGACACTGTTTCAATCATTAGGGACTCATCCTACCAACTCCCAGTTTTCTTACAAGCAATTGGTAGCAAATTAACCTTTCACCACCACACCTCTCAGTCTTCGTAATCACAGCAACACTGTTTGAACATCGAAGAACCGGCCTAACACTATTTTTCTCCCTTTTAAATATATTCTCAGAAGTAGTCTTAGCAGTTCTTAGTTCTTTAAACATTTCTAATGTCAATTCAGATTAAGTTCACTCTAACTTGATAAGAAACATGACCAAATTCACAATAATCCATCAATTCTTCTGAATTTGGCAAAGTTTCGCCAAATTAAAAAAAAAAACGAATGATTGTAGTAGAAAAATCACTCATAATTAATGAAACAGAGCAGAATGAATGTAGATTGCTTGCTAATCTTGTTCTTCACACCATTTTTAGCTAAAACAACACATGTTCGAACCACCCGCGGTCGCCACAACCAGCCGGTCGAAGTTGTGCGGCTTGGACCTGGTCTCGTTGAACATCCAACGAGGTCGTGACCATGGGTTGCCCGGCTACACCAGCTGGCGCGAACACTGTGGCCTACGGCGGGCACGCAGCTTCCACCAGCTCGTCGACGTCGTCGATGATGACTCACTCGCACGCATAGGAAGCGCCTACAAGTAAGTATCGTAACTTCTGCTTTTTTCATGTTATTGGTACAGTGATATCTTGATATATTAATACCTTGATACATTGATCCAAGATACATTTACACAAATTCTTCATACATAAAAAAGTAACAATAAACTCAATTGACGTTTGATTAATTTATTACTACCATAAAAGTATAAATGGTAGAAGTTTTATAAACATTTCTAGAAAAAAA
>WSZQ02081820.1:0-16977 GCA_019419845.2 Weissflogia rhopalogaster
AGTTTACGAGGGACAGTTGGCGAAGAGTCAAGAAAACGTTCAGCAACTGCAAGATGAAATGCAATCGCTGCGCGCGAGTTTAAATCATCAAGATCAACTAGATAACGATGCGCTATCGACTTCAACGATATCAAGATCTGACGAAATTAACAGAATGAAAGAATTAGAAGGAAGTTGGGAGGAGAGGTATGGTAAATTAAGGACCTACGCGTTAAAGTTGAAGGCTAAGGCGAAGGAACTGCAAGAAAACGTTCATCACGCTGAAGCAGAAAAAACTGAACTACAAAGCCGATCCTCCAGTCACATTAAAATTGTTCAGAGTATGCAAGGACAGATTGATGCGTTGCAAGATAAATTGGATGCACAAAAAGATGTAAAATTGAAGATAGATCATCTAGGGAAGGATAATCAACGTTTATTGCAGCAGATAACAAATAATGAGGAAGTTATGCAGGCAATGAAGCTTCAAGTTGATGCCTTGACACAGGAAAAAGCAAATCTGGACAGCTGGAAGAAGCAAGTTGGCCTAAAAGTACAAGCGTTGAAAAAAGAACTTGAAGCTAATACTCTCCTGCGTAAAGATTTTGAAAGTCGTATACAAAAACTGCAAACTGATTTATTCAACAAAGAAAAAGAATTGACCGCAGAGAAAGACCGTCATGCTGCCACGAAATCGCTTTTGAATGAATCGAATAACGAATGTAAAAAACAATCGGTTCTCAATTTAGAAATGCAGGACTATGAGCGATCCATTAAAGACATGTCGGCTAAATTGGATAGGAAGAACGAACAAGTAACAAAACTGAAAAATCAAATTGATGCCCAGAAAAGTACTTTATCGGCCAGTAAAGAACATCATCGTTTAATGGATGAGAAGTGTACCGAGGTGGAGACTGAGTTGGATGCATGCAGAATTGAAATTCGTACATTTAAAAAACAGATAGCTGATCTTGAAATTATTATTGGAGATAAAGAGAATAAAATAGATGAGATTACGAAATCCTTGGAAGCAACACGCAGTGAAAATGAAGATTTATCAACGCAATTATCTAAAATTATTGCCGAGCATCAGAAAGTTAATCAATTACTACGAGATGAGAAGGATCATTTCAGGAATGAGAATGTTGAATTGGAATCTCGTGTGAGACATCTTGAAGACCAATTGAAACTACGTAATGATGAATTATCAAATGTAAATACGGAATATCAAAGTTACAAAGTGAGAGCTCAAAGCGTTTTGAGGCAGAATCAAAGTCGGGATGTTGGTATTGAAGAGAAGCTCACTGAAGAAGCTGCTAGCCTAAGAGCACAAATACAGATATACAGAAGTGAAATCGAGGAGTTAAAGTAAGGCTACATTGTTCCATTTCATTGATGCTCTATCAATCAACGGAATATCTCAAAGCAAAGGTTTATTGTTTTAACTGCATGTATATATTTTATTTTAGGCAAAAAACGAAAATCCTGGAAATAACAAATCAAAAGCTAAATGACGATAAACTCAATTTGGAACACACCAATCACGACGTCGTATTAGACATTAAGAATGCCAATGATGAAATTGAAAAATTGAATTCTAAGCATCTGCAGACTATTCAAGAGCACAATGAAACTGTGCGAAGTTTAAAGGTTCCCTGTTGTAAGTTGGAAATTTATTAATTTTGACGTTTTTATATTTTCAGCTACACACTGAAACATTATCTCAATGCTATCGTCAGCAAATATCGGAACAGGAAGTCCGTCACAATCGTGAAATAATCGAATTGCAATCAAAATACGATAAAAATCCGAGTAGTCAAACGGACATCCCCTCGTTAGTTATCCCCACAACCGTACGCGAAGAAGGGGAAGGCTCGGAGAGTGTTGATAGTAACAACGGAAACATCCATCCACTGGAGAAATTACTGGGTGCTGACCAAGATTTGGAGATGGCTGCTGTTCGGAAGCAGTTGAATGAAAACGAACTCAGAGTTGTTCATCTGACGGCATTATTAGCTGACACTGAACAAGACCTCTCAAAACACATGCAAATGAATAAGGTGCTAAAAGAAGAAATTAGGCGACAACAGAGATCGGTTGAAAGAGAGAGACATGCTGAAAATTTGGAATATATGAAAAATGTTGTTTTCAAAGTAAGTAAACCACACATTCTATAAATTATGTATCTTTTCATATGCTAAACAAATCTTATATAAATATAATTTGCAATTTCCAATAATTCTTCCTTTTTAAATTAATATATTATTCATGTATTTCTCTGTTTAGTTTTTGACATTGAATAGTGGTGATGAACGCCTTCGTTTGGTGCCCGTGTTGAACACCATCCTCAAGCTGAGTCCTGACGAGACGAACCGACTGAATCTGGTCGCTAAAGGTGGCGACAAATCCTGGTCAACATATCTGCCGATCTGGTCTGGTGCCGGGGGCGGCAAACCTCAGTAGATTCTTATTCCATTACTATTTATCTATGCTCTTAATCTTTACTACCTACTTAAATATACTGTAAATATACACCATGTAAATATTCGAATTGAATGCAATACATGTATTACTAAATTATGTAATATGTATTAACGTAACAACAAAGCTATTGTTGACAATAAATTATGGCACTTGGACATATGGGTTTTGAATTTGCCGCCTCCCGGGTCGATCGAGTCGTATCCGTTTCAGCGCTCGTCAGTAGCAGTCGCTGATTGGATGCTATTTTTTGCGCGCGCGCTCCCCTTTTTAGGCGATCAATTCGTCTTGCTTCAAACGTCGTAGCCGTGCATTGTTTGAAAGACTATAAAAATACGTATTTATTGTTTTTGAGTGATTTCGGAGAAGTTTTCTCCACCTGGAGGCGACTGGATCTCGTGTACGATATTCTTGTGTTGACCCCCCTCCCGGGTGCTAGAGGCTTCCCCAACTTCCGGCGGGCCGTACGACGCCGCCGCCGCTCGCTTTTCTCGCCCTCTTGCAGTGCTTTTCAAGGTAAGCGCATCGCCCCGAAATTTTTCCTCGCTCTCCTGCACGCTTCCATCGTACATCAAATAGTGAATCCTTTAAAGTTTTTCCAATCGGTGGATAAAATCAGTGAAACAAATAAGGGATTTACGCGAAGGTACCGTAGTTTTGATATGGCCAACATATTTTACGCCAGTTTCATGTGTACATCGAAATACTCATGCCGGTCTCAAGTTCCTATTCTGATCAAATTTCGGCTAACAATATCATATTTACATTGCTTTCTTTTTTACTTTTAAATAATAATAATTATCATGCATTTATTGTTTTTTTATTTCATTAAACCTTCCCGCGGTGAGTCATAGATTTTTTTAAAGATTTCTATTACAAAGTATTTCGTTAATTTTCGCAATCCAGAATGACATCGAACTCTTTGTAATTAATGTTGCTGAGAAAACTAGTTGCATGAACCCAAAATTTCCCATTTGAGTAGAATGCAAGTTTAGATTTGGAAAGTATAATTCACTGAATCTGAATAATCTTATAATAGAAACCATTCTAGAACATTCTTCGTACAAAGAGAGGCCAGTAATAGTAAATTCCTGAAAGTTCAATCGTGACCTATCCCAAAATCCAATTTTACACACAGTATTCTCTCCCCGATTCCGTACAGTGAACCTGTCTACGTCGGGAGCTTGAACCTTACGTTGCGCCCAACTTGCCACATCTGTTTCATGTTTTATCGATTGTGTTACTGCATGTCATGCAGAGAACTCACAGAACTCTCATCATCGTGTGTGAAGTGACTCCTTCCCTTTTATGAACTATAAAGTATATGTTGCAATTGATATTCCTTTTACCGGCTGTCCGTGGGATCCGCACCCGAGACCACTACCCTTTGCAAACAAATGTCTAACTTCCTCACAACACAGGCACACGACTCGTGACCAGTTATTGATTTTCCACTCTCGGGTGTCTCAACTCTTGAACATCTACTAAATTTCATACTAGTCTCTCACTTCGCTCAACCTATGCTGCTATCCAACGCCATTACAGATCGGAAATACAATAAGTTCCCTTTGGTGTTTATTTCGTTTCTTTTGGAAATCAATACGCTACACTTAGTTTTTTTAATGAATTTATGTTGACGTTAATAATCGGAGTTGGCGTGTGATAGAAACAACCGACACTCGAAACAAACATTTTTAAACTCAGCAACTCACTTGTACGACGCTTGATATGACGTTGCGAAACATTCTTTGAATGTAAGTATTTCTATTGCAGTCCGGCACAGCAAAACCTCCCCAGTTCCAGCATTGGAAATCTTTGGTGTATCTAAGCCGGCAATATGGGTAAGGAGAAGATTCATATTAACATTGTCGTCATCGGCCATGTCGACTCTGGCAAATCAACTTCTACCGGCCATCTGATCTACAAATGTGGTGGCATTGACAAACGTACCATTGAAAAGTTCGAGAAGGAGGCGCAGGAAATGGGCAAAGGTTCATTCAAGTACGCGTGGGTATTGGACAAACTGAAAGCTGAACGCGAGCGTGGTATTACCATCGATATTGCGCTGTGGAAATTTGAAACTGCGAAATACTACGTCACTATTATCGATGCGCCCGGTCACAGAGATTTCATCAAGAACATGATCACAGGTAACTTCCAGCCATGACATCTTATGAAAATGATAAATATTTATTTTTGTTATGATCAGGTACTTCCCAGGCGGATTGTGCCGTTTTGATCGTAGCTGCTGGCACCGGTGAGTTTGAAGCCGGTATCTCCAAAAATGGACAAACCCGAGAGCACGCTCTCCTGGCTTTCACCTTGGGTGTAAAGCAGTTGATTGTCGGAGTTAACAAGATGGATTCCACGGAACCACCATATAGCGAAGCACGTTTTGAGGAAATTAAGAAAGAAGTATCTTCGTACATTAAAAAGATTGGTTACAATCCAGCTGCAGTTGCATTCGTCCCCATTTCGGGTTGGCATGGTGATAATATGTTGGAGGCTTCTGACAAGATGCCTTGGTTCAAGGGATGGTCTGTTGAACGTAAAGAGGGCAAAGCTGATGGCAAGTGCCTGATTGAGGCTCTGGATGCCATCTTACCTCCTTCTCGACCCACTGAGAAGCCACTGCGTTTACCACTCCAGGTAATTTCAAGTTGTCAAGTATCCATTTTATTTTACTTATGATTGATGAATTTAGGATGTCTACAAAATTGGTGGTATTGGAACAGTTCCCGTCGGTCGGGTGGAGACTGGTATCTTGAAACCTGGTATGGTTGTCACCTTTGCCCCAGCTGGTCTCACTACTGAAGTCAAGTCTGTTGAGATGCATCACGAGGCTTTATCCGAGGCTGTTCCCGGCGACAACGTTGGCTTCAACGTGAAGAACGTATCCGTTAAGGAGTTGCGTCGTGGCTATGTAGCTGGTGACTCGAAAGTCTCCCCTCCACGAGGTGCTGCTGACTTCCTCGCACAAGTTATCGTCCTAAACCATCCTGGCCAGATTGCAAATGGATACACGCCCGTGCTTGATTGTCACACGGCTCACATTGCTTGCAAGTTTGCCGAGATTAAGGAAAAGTGTGATCGCCGTACTGGCAAAACCACCGAGGAGAATCCCAAATCGATCAAGTCGGGTGATGCTGCAATTGTCAACCTTGTACCCTCAAAACCGATGTGCGTCGAATCGTTCCAGGAGTTCCCGCCACTGGGTCGTTTTGCTGTGCGCGATATGCGACAGACAGTAGCAGTTGGTGTAATCAAGTCCGTCACCTTTAAGGATACGGCTGGCAAGGTTACGAAGGCCGCCGAGAAGGCCCAGAAGAAGAAATAACTAGACTTAGTCACATCAGCTGCCATCGAAGACGATCGAGCGCAGGATGTCTTCGCCAGTAATCATCGTTTGTTATTCTCTAGGTGGCTCCAGCAGCATTACTTTCATCGCAAAGAGTTTAGAAGGAAAAACTACGTGGCTATTTTAAGTTCTCTCTTTAGGATTATTTAAATTATATTAACTACAATCCATATTTATTTGCTCTCGTTGCTAAGTTTTGTGTAATTCATAATTCGTGAATACCGCCACGACAATGCGGGGACGGTTGTTTTTCGTTTTGAACGTTTTCGTTTTGGTACAGGCGCAGGCGGAGATGAATGCAATGGAGACAACGGAATAAGGAACGTACGATTGAAATCAATGCAGGGTTAGAGGGCGCATGTTATCCGAATGCCGGATTAAATGACGGTGTTCGATTGTCTGATTAGTGTTTAAGTTTTTGTTTGATGTGCGTACTTGTTTTCGTAAAGTTTTTATGGATTCACCGAACATAGGTACTTCTGAATAATTGCAAACACTTGATACTATTCACACTTCATGATAGACTTGAACTTAATGTTATACCAGCAACATCTGACTTAATAAAAATGCATACTCAATGTTTGGTTTTCATTTCTAAATAATTTCCACAAATGTGTTCCTCCTGGAATGTTTCATCGCAATTATGGAGGATGTTCGAGTTTCATTTTGTTATGAAGTAGCTCATTCTAGAGAAAGTAAAAAAGAACTTTACATGGAATATATTTTTACTCTACTACAGTTTCCAAATTAAAAATTAAGTGTTTTCCGACTGCGGCAAAATTGGTCTCAAGGTATTTTTTCCGAATAAGCGAAAATTTACTGAAAAAGTTTCATCGTTGCCAATAACAACATTGTTTAAAATCCTTACATTTTAAACATTAAACTCTAGAATCAAAGTCAGTTTTGGCACTTGAATTACCAATATAATAAAATTGTTTAATTATTATAATATTAATTTATTATATTAACTTGAATATTTATAATTATTGAAGACATCTATTGCCGCAGAATAAAATTTAAAATAGCTCGTTAACTTAGTTCTATTATTATCAATATAATGAAATTTCTGCTCTGCACCTCCACCAAGATTAAACATTTTTTAAATATTTCACACAAATTCAGAATTTGTACTAACAATAAGAATCTAAGAATTTGTACAAACATATTAGATGGTAACTACTGAAAAGTTTAAAATTCTGTAAAATCCGAATATATTTAAAGACTACTTTAACTTTAAATAGTCAATAGCAATCGTCAAACCAAAATTCAAGTAATGAATCTTTGGAAATCTTAAATATTGTCGGAACTTGCTATATAGAAAAGGAAACGGTAGAAGATTGGAAATAAAACATTAGCTGTTTGTATTTTCATTTATTAATTGTATAGAAATAATAATTTTAAAACACTGCGTGTTAAAATATTTCAATTCAAAACCACCCTATTGACAACACCAGTCAACTGAGTAAATTCTTTCGATTTGCCGGTAAGTGCAATAAATTGTTCCGCAACTTCAACTGCCACACGCACTTGAGCTTCACCAGTGCTAGCACCCAAATGCGGTGTAGCCACAACCTTATCGTGAGCAATTAATGTTAGTGTAATAGGATTCTTGGGAGGTTCTTCCTCGTAGACATCAATTCCGGCTCCGCCGCAACGCCCATTTTCAATTGCCTCCAACAGATCACCCTCGTGGACAATACCGCCGCGAGCCACGTTGATCACACGCATACCCTTTTTGCATTTTGCGAAAACATTTTTATTGATCATGTCTAAAAAAATACGATGCATTAGAATATCCTGTATATGCACAAATGCGGTTTTACATTTAGTTTGGGGAATAAGCGGTGTATGAACAGTAACATAATCAGCCAACGGCCAGAGTTCATCAGGTTGCATCATTTTTACGTTGAAAGCAGCAGCATCTTCAGCGGAGATGATAGGATCAAATCCAATAGTCTAAAAAATTTATCCAATAATCCAGAAATTGCTCTCTTAATATTTGTAATTATACCGTCATTCCGAAAGATTGCATGCGGAGTGCAACTTCCTTTCCAATGCGCCCAAGGCCAATGATGGCCAAAGTTTTCCCCGCAAGTTCGTGGCCAGAGTACAATTTTCGGTCCCATCGACCAGCTTTCAAACTAGCGGCGGCGGGCACTACATTTCTCGCCAGGGTTGTTATCAAAGAGCATGTTAATTCACAGGCACTAATTGCATTACCCCCGGGTGTGCTAAATTTAATAAACACAATTAGAAATGCAATCAAATATATATGAATGTATTCGATAGTACGTGTTTGCATTGGCTATAATTGTTCGTCATAGCTTAAAGAGTCAACAACTTATCAGTCGTTATCATAGAGAAGTTACGTAATATTCGACTTAGTGACATCTGCTTGACGATATCGTTACTTTCCGTTTGTAATGGAAAATTCCGTTATTGGACATGAACGCACATTTACATGATAAGATGTAAACAAGTACGCACAATCGGATGATTTTGAATGCAATTGATTACTCACTTCAGAACGATGATTTTTTTTGCAGTCGCAGCGGGAATATCGATGTTATCAACACCGGCACCTGCCCTGCCGATTACTTTAAGACGTGAGCCTGCGTTGATAACTTCAGCGGTTACTTTTGTATCGGAACGAACAATGATACCATCATAGTTCTGTAAAAAAAGGCAAAAAATATGTTTACATGTGGTCGGTGAAAACAAAGTATAATTGAACACAGACTTAATTTACAACAGCATGCATCGCTTTTGTTGTGTAAATTTGTGGTGTCATTACAGTTCATTGCGTTAAATTTAACGCGACTGCAGTTGCTTCAGATCAACAAACTTGACGCATGAAATATGTATCACCAGCGTTAAAATTGATTAATTCAAGGTCGCGCTGCATTTTTTCATTAACTTCTAACGTTACTTCTAGTACTTTTTTTAAAATAATAATGATTGTTGAATATAATAACAATTGACAAATATTGATCATTTTAAATTTCATTATTTTTTCGAAATACAAGGAACATTTTCATTTTAACCGAAAAATATCCCTGTGAAATTTAATTATACTAAACCAGTTTCAGTTTTTTTTCATACTTGGCAAACTTGCCCACATACCTGAATTTCTTTTAAGAGCTCTTCTTTAGGTAGTTTGTACTTGCAGTCAACTTGAATCTGGTTCTTCAGAAGTAAATCAACGCATGATTGATCGACGGCGTCGGCAACAAGAACTTTCGCGATATCTATGTTCGGCATTGCTGAATGATTCTTGAATTGTCGATTGAAAAGTGAAAATGCACAGGGCACACGCAAGTTGCAGACGATCGTCTGATCGATTCCCGCGTGTCAGACGCGGCTTTTATCATTGTCTCCCCACCACAAGATCCACCAATTACAGCAATTATTTATTAAGTTGGTCAATCTTGGAAATAGATCTCACAATCATTTGTAAATATTTTTCTCTTTTGGCAATGTTTACTTATAAAAATGTTAAGCTAGATAAATCCACACAAAAAGGCATGCTAGAAATTAAAACCTTTTTAACATAATTTAATTTATTACTTATTAGAGCTAGATTTAGGTATTGATAAATATCATGTTATATACAAGCATATTTAAATCATTACTAATTGTTATCAAAGCTTGCAAATTCGAAAAATTTGAACACTGACGGAGGATGGCACTGCTGTAGGAGCGCTACGAAAATTACATGCGTCCGTCGCAGAGCTAAGGAGTTGCTAATATAAATTATCTATGTTGCTAACCGTTTCGGTGAGAAACGTTTATTATCGTCCTTTTAATTTCTACATTACGGCAATAAAGCGACATCAGCATTGCTCATCTGCAGAATCAGCAGCATCTATTTATTTGTGTAGTTTGGGTTGCCCGATAATTTTATACAAATACGCAACCCAAAGTACAATAAATTTGCTAAAAAATAGTCACACACATATTTTCCTAAATCATTTATTATACAGTATTATTACAGTGAATTTAAATATTCTACAATCACTCAGCACAGCAAAAGCTAACTTGTGTTAAACTTAGCTTCTTCAATCCCATCTGAAAGCCTTGCCAGGTGTTGGAATCTTAAGCTTCTCTGAGGAACTCAATAATTCTTGCCTTTCCAAGGCAATCGGGGGCTTGACTTCACGGCGTCCATCCCGTTTGCAATAATGATTAGCACTTAACAGATGTGCTGGACCATCGGGAAGAATTGGTGGCGGTGGTGATCTCGTAACCAAATCTTTCTCAAACCTCAAGGCAAGAGTGTGTTTACGCCCCAGTAGGAAATTCCTGAACATCTGCAGCATGGGGCTGATATCCCTGAAGTCGATCTTTCGACCACCACTCATTTTTTGTATATCAAGTCTCTTCCAGTAGATTTCTTGTTATTGAATTTACAAAACCAGTGATTGCAGGTTAGATTCGTTTTGACAATTGTTATGTAATAGAAATATCACTAGAGTGCGCTGTAAACGCAGCGCGCACATTTAAAATAAGACAATTTTATAGTTTTTTATAACACTGATTAAATGTAATATTATGTTGGGTGTTTAGTCACAACATTACGGACCACGAGTATAACGGAGTCTCCTCGAAGAAACATTTTGGAAAAGTAGCGATCTTTGTTGAGTGATTTCTTAGCTTTGCGTCCTTTGTCGAAACGTGCTGGTTCAATCCACATTTCTCGGACGTCCTCCAGGATCATGTTCATATGCTTGTCGAATACTTTGATTCTCCCGAGAAGTTTCTTATTGTTGCGGCAACTGATGAGTACTTGCGTATTGTTGAACACAGATTCGTAGAGTACTGAAAATGGTCCAATATTGAAATGGGAAATATGATTTGCTACGATTAAATTCATCTTTGCACTATATTATTTTGAATGATGCATAGCTGAATATAAATGTTCTTTATATGCAATACATTCTAAGCCTTCTCAGGATTTCAATAGTTCACCATTGCCCACCATGATATAGACTTTGTTCCAAATTTTTCTCCACTAGCGTAGGAACAAAAGAAAACAAATTTTGTTCTGTTGTCATAGGCGATGGTAAAATACGATTAAATTTTAATTTGTTTGTTGAGAATGTTTCACAGTTGTTATGATATTATAAAACATACACAGCAAACAACTCAATAAATTAATCTAATATTTGTAACATTTCGTATTGTCGTTTTTAAACATAACATATTACTTCTATAACAAAATAATTGATTCCTACATTAAACAGATATGTCGGAATTTGAAATTAAAAATTTGTTTCTAAATAGTACAAAATGTATTATATAAAATACAAATTACAATATTCTCAAAGAAAAATTTCCAACACCAGGACATATATAGTAACAATATTATTGTAAATTTAAAGCTTTGATGAAGGTTGTTTGCGGTGAAGGATATCATACCACCACTCAGGTCGGCTGAAGTTACCAGAACCTTGGAAGATTGAGTTCTTCAAATGCTCATATACCTAAATAAAAAGGATTATTAAAATACTATGTAGTAAGTAAAAATACAAACCTGTCCATCAGAATGTCCAAGAATAGAGTTCAAGAGGAAATCATCAGGTGCTATGGCATCCACAATGGAGACAGCATCATTCTTTAACTCTTTGCAAAGTAGCAGAATGCTATCTTGCAGAATCTGATTGTGCTTTTCGCCATTAAAGTAGCCACCCTGATACAGCACACTGGCAAATCGTTCGAGCGTAAACAATCCGTACAGTCCAAATATCTTGATAAGCACTTCACGCAGTGATGGATCGTCGCATTCGTTGGTGAACATTAGATAGCGTTGTAGGATAAAGTGCTGTAGAATTAATATTTGGTAAATGTTACGAAAAAATAGTATGTAAGAAATCAGATGTCTTACTTGTATGTAGGCAACCGCTAAGCTACGATTATAATAAACTTGGTTATCATTCCTCGCCCAAAATGCGTCCTTCCCAAGTTTGACATTCGATTGGTACTTCTCATAACTATTTTTCAGTAAATAGCATACTAGCCACTGATACATATGTAATATTTCTAAAACAAATTCAATGACAACACAATGTAATACTAGCTTTAATGGAATAGGAATAATAGCTTTAATCAAAGAAAATACATACGTTCAGGAGCAGTCATATGTGGAATACTCTCCACGTTGCATTTCAAGGTAATAATTTCTTTAAAATCACTCAAGAAATTCAATGATTCATACGGTGTAGAAATGCGTTCATTGTTGAGCATTACTGGGGCGTACTTCAGCAACCAGTTGCTGGTTTGTTGGATAAGAACATAATTTTCCCCCTCGTAGGTGCAATTAGCATCGTTGTCATTGCGCAATTGGCCAAACTTAGCCGCTTTCAGGTAGCCATGACCTGCACAAGCTTCGCGACATTCTTGTACCGCTTCCTTGGAGAACCAGCCTGCAACAGGTTTGCAAGATGAAGAGATTGCGTGCATTTCCATTCCACGTTCGTTAGCATCAGCTGGTGCGTTCCCCAAAGCCATATTTACACTGGTTTGGAAGTTGTCAGTACAGAGGAATCGTGCAAATGAGCGGAAAATAACAGCACCGGCCAGATATGGCAATAAACGGTGTTGCTGTAAATAAATGTAATTCTTAGTTTCGCTTAGGTTTTAAACAAAATATACTCACGTGAGTTTGGTATTCCAAAATAGGCACTTCTTCATCTGAACCATCCGGTCCAAACTGTCTTCGAACTGCTGCATAACGTACGGCAATGGAAATAGCTTGCGTGAGGAAGCTTGATGCAATATTTGTAATTGTTACACGCCCGGTTGAAAGTGCCGATAATGCAGCACCTTTCTGTTTACTCTTATCTTGGAAACGAGGAACATATTGACCTTTATCATTAAAATCACCATTACGATTGAGTAATGCTGAACGAGGTATGAAATAATTGTTGAAGATAACAACGCTGAAATAAAAATTGATATATTGTAATTTGACGATAGTATGTTCAATACCGAAAATTGATTTTTTTTTCATATTTTCAAGAATTATAACTATGGAAATTATTTTAATTATTCAATTAAATAATTAAAAATAATCACTTCCAATTAGTAGCTATGGTACCTTAAATATCGAATTGACGTATTTAGTCAAAGAACAAAACGTAGTGCCAATCAGTCCCATAGTACAATTATCGTCATTTATGTTCTTTGCACTCCTATTGTAAAATATACACATTGCATTTCCGATACTCCTGAAGTAACGGGTACCATCCCACGCTCGTTGTACAATATGTAATAATAATCATATTCTAATCATAATTTCATGATGAATAAGCTTACCCATTATCTATTGCATTCAACCCAATTTTAGAACCCATATCAGCCACTACGACACCAGGAAGCACCAAATGCGTCTCAGTATCTCGCACCTGCACCACAAATTGTTGCAAACCATGATGTTTCCCATCGGCCGTATATAATTGTGCATAAATAATGGCATGGGTGGCGCATTGACCTAATACACCACTCCAGCATTTTGCAGCTTCAAATGTCGGCGTATGCATCACAAATCCATCGCGATTGCGATCATAGGTCGCCCGTGTTTGCATTGAAGAAACATTTGATCCATGGGAAATTTCTGTCAGTGCAAAGCACCCCATGATCTAATTCATGTATTAGAATTATTTTACGGAGATCAGGAAGTCTAATATTTCAATATTACCTGACCATCTTCAATTTGCTGCACTAAGTCAAGGTGTTTATCAGTACCCAATGAACTAAGAACATTAGGAAACATGGCACCCGAAAGGCTGTATTTCAAGGTACTGGCAAAATCCCATTGGAAGAGGGTTTCGAAGCAGGCCCACACTTTAGTTGGATTATCCAGCATATTGATGTATTTTATTTGCTCGCATGTTTGCAAGTACTTTACTTTCAGAAGAGCTTGGTGACGGATCTCGTCAAGAGTTTGATCCTTATGGGTTGGATGACATACTGAATTTGCTTTCAAGAATTGTACTAATTCATGCTGCAAAGCAAAATTACAATAAGCAAAGAATCAAATGGTATAGCCAATAATTTTACTTTATATCTGATGAGTTCTTCTGTGTCAAGATAGATTTTCATTTTTTTCCAGTCAAAGGAGGCAATCTGTCTATAGTAATCCAAAGGTCCAGACTTGAAGTTTTTCAGGAGTTCCATGTTGCTGCGTTGACAAATACGTTGAAACTGATGTTGTTTACTACTCCATTACTTGCTAGTGAACTTTCGATCCTACGTCTCCTATCGCTGATATATTGTGACTTGCACTCTGTAAACCAGTTTATGTATTGATTATAAATCTGCACGATAACGTGTATCGTTCGAACCTAATTTACCAAGACGACATTATGCTTAAATACATAGACTACATTACTCAGATTATATAAGATGCCCCTCTCTAGCCGATTTGTTTGGATTAAACAGCACATATTTGTTACAGACATTTATTCTCACAAAAAACATTACAACTAAAATTGTAAAAAAACAAAGAACGGAACTTATTATCACTTGTGTAGACTTATTGTTAGTGAATTTAGTCAATTCTAATTTTACGTTGCCGCATAACACTATTAGAGCTATTCAATGTTTTATTTCACTGCTAGTTCTGTCAATATATCACAGTAAATAGTACTGCACTAGCAGCATGAATAATACGGTCGAAGAAAGTCACACGCTACAACACTTTACACAACATAAAGTGCAAGAAATTACATTGCATGATCACAAACGCCACACAAAAACGGTTGATATTGGAATGAGATTAGAACCCATAGTTTACGACCATCGGCAATTTTCGTATGATTCGGTCATGCTCGCGTCGGCAGGATGCGGCCGTACCGCCACTTCCTCTCATAGGCCCCCCCTCACCTTTACTCAACACCCCCTTCTACATTAGTTACTATGTGTAGCTCACGGTGTAGAGTGTTTATACATACATATAATCAGCTGAACCTTACTAACGTGTACGGTGACGGCAATTACGCGCATGCGCCAACTAGTTAATTCAAAGTAACTTATGTCAGTCAACATATTCTGCGAATCTCTGCGCTAGGTGATGTCGAGGCTAATTTCGGTGTCAAGTACATCGAAAAATATCGAAATTGCAAATTTGATATTTGATATCCATATTTACGATAATAAGGTCCTAATTATATAAAAATTACATAATTACATATGATACTGTTTTCTGACCAGAGAATGTATTACAAAATGTACGTAGTACAATGGTCCCGTTTCTACAACTGGATGTTTCTGAGAATCTTGATAGATATTTCCACTTCGGATGATAGTCTTCGTAGTCTTCTGGTGGTAGCCTCCGAAATACTTGGTTACTGTCTTCCTGGGATAGCTATGTATCACATCAGGGAGATGGTCCGAAAGTAGTACGCCCTATGTTATAATCCTTACATTCCACACACAATTTTGTCTGTCTGCTTCTCAGCCCGTACCAATAACCATTGAAGCGAAAGGCTCTGCCTTACTTAGAGATTTTTATTTAATTACTATTTTAAATATATTTCTTAATTATGGAGAATTTGCTCTCAACCCCGGAATGTTCGTTGTGCAGTGTCAACAAGTAAGTCGATTGAAGTTGGAACATAATGGAGGAAAAAAAAATACTGTTCAAAGTTTGATGCATTTTCGGCAGATATTTGAGTTTATACTTACTTTCTTTCTTTCTTTCTTTATTTTACTTAGACACAAAGAAATAAACATAAATAAAGAAAAGACGAAGGTAATGGTAATAGGGAAAAAAGAATACCTGAAGGCTAGCCTTGAAGGAACCCAGCTGGAACAAGTAGAGTCCAAGGAGTTGAAATACAACACGAGGGAAAACAGGACAGAGAACTGGATGCAAGATTCGCAAAAGTATCTAGCCTGTACCATCAAATGAGAACTAAATTTATCAACAAGAAACTTGGGTGTGAAACTTGGACGCTATCGAGGGCAGCAAGAAATAAATTACAAGCTGCAGAGATGAAATTCTTAAGAGGGATTCTGGGGGTAACAAAATGAGATAGGATACGAAATGAGCAGATAAGTAACAAACTTCAAGAAGACAGCTTAGAGGAATTTATAGAACGGAAGCAGTTAAGCTGGTGGGGACAACTCCAAAGACTAAATGAATACCGGAAGCTAGACAGTCCACCGGAGGGAGAAGAGGTAGACCTAGGAAATCGTGGAAGTAAAACATCAGCGAAGTAATGGTGAAGAGGGTAAGATATTACAAGAAGTAAATAAATTGGCAAAAAACAAGAAAGAGTGGGCATATTGGGTTCACAATTCTAAATAAGAAGGAAAGAAAAAAATATATATACAAACACCACTATGTGGTAGATTGGTCAGGATATCCGAAATTCAATAATCTAAGAAAACACATTAATTAAGAAAATAATTACATTATAGTAATTAAATTATAAAAATATTTACATTTATGACAAATACAATTCGCATGAAATATGTATTCTCATTCCCACCTATGCCAAGGTTGATTGAATAGAGTTACATAAGGAAATTCACCATGAGATACACAATCTCAACTTTAAACGCAAAATGTACACGTTCATGCGCACACACTAGCTAAATCTATTCATTGTTCATATATGAATAAACTCATGGACACATCGCACATACACATTGTAGCGTATAGCAAACTTCTCTCCACCTCTAAACTCCACATGTCTACCTACATGCGACAAACCGCTAAGAACCGATTGTCAAGTGCAAGCACACGCAGTCGCGGATCGAAAGTTGACCATCGCTTGCCGCAGTGACTAAGTGCGTGCGATAAACAAACAAAATCATAAAACAATCTGTTTCAACCAACTTAAACAACCCTTTCAATAGTCGTCATTTTTGTACAAAATGGTTACTTCTTAATTATATGACGATAAATAATTTAGTGGTGTTAATTAAGTGTAAATAAAGTGAATATTGTTAGGTTTAAATTCAAGATTTGCAATGTTCTCCGGTTCACATTTCGCGTTACTCAATTTGGTTATTTTCGCGATCTTGGTACAAAATGTGACGTCAGATGGGTGAGTGATATTCATGACTCAAATATATACCTCACATCGCATATTACTTTCGGCAAGGATTTTTATCTTCCTACTCGTGTTCGAACTGTCTCAGCAAAAAATCTC
>WSZQ02081831.1:0-16973 GCA_019419845.2 Weissflogia rhopalogaster
CGAATTCACCAGCGGAATAAACACGTAAAAAACACGAAAAACTGGGTTCGAGACACGTCGACAGGAGAGGTTAAAAACTTACTTACTCGGTGCAATGCTGGATAAAAACTAACTTTATTTACAAAGGTTCAGCACAAGAAGCGCCAATATGACAGATAGGGTTGGGGTTGCTACGCATGCGCGACTTAAGCGTGTGTCGGGACTACCAACCCCAACCCCCACTTCGTACCAAAATTCCTAAAAGCGCCGTTTGCGCGAACAATTACAATAATCACCTATTAAGTTCGAGTCTTGACTATTCGAGTCTTGATCTTTCCGTCCCAACCTTATTTCTTACATTGAACACTTTCATGTATCGGTGTGTCTGCCAACAACAATTAGCTAGGTTATCTTTCGACAACGGAGGACTATGTGGCCCTATGAACACATTCCCGCACTAAGTTGTTGCCAAGACACGTATTCTTCTACAAGAATGCAAATGGAAATCCTTAGGATATGTATGACTCTTCTTAATCAAAAACTATACTGAAATATTTTCCTTGTACAAGTAGAAAATTGTATATGTATAACAAGTATGATAAATTGTAGCACGTGATGAAGGCGACTAGAAATTATTAATAATACAATTTGCAGGATAAATGAGTGAGAACAAATGTTTATATTATACAACCGAAGAATAAAAAACATATTTTATTCCAGAAATATGTTAATGCAATGTCCAATGTCCTTGACATTGACTAGAATAGTAATTACAAGTCACGATTTAATAACATAATCAAATTAAGTATACTTGTTTTATAACATCTGCATCTGCATTAAAAAGATGTTAAAATAAAAAGATGTTAAATAAAGTGTTTAGGTCTCCTAGATGATTGGCATCATTATAAAATTGAAATCAGATTGTTTTTAGCATCGGTATTAAAAAGATATTATGCCTATCTCAAGCCAAGAATGCTATAGTCAAATAGTGAACAAATAAATGTTTGGTTTTCGTAGATAATTGGCATCATTTATTATTAAAAGTGGAAGCAGATCCGTATTCTCCGTATGCTCCTAGTTCGTAAAGAATGACGTGGTTAGGAATATTGACTACTACGGCTATTATTACTAAAAATGGAAACTAAGATTGATGTAATAGAATTTTACAGAGGGAAGAAGATTTTTCTAACTGGATGTACTGGATTTCTCGGTCATCGTCGGTATCATTGTACAAGTTATTGTATGACTTTGGTGTTGCAAACATCTATATTTTAATTCGAGAATGAACTGATAATTCTGTAAGTTTAGGGATCATTTAAATTTGTCTAGTTTCCAAAGTTTAACTAAAAACTTCACAATTTTCAGTATATTGACCCTTTAAGGAAGAAAAATCCAAACTTCCGAGAAAAACTTATCCCATTGAATGGTGACTGTGCCTCTACAGACTTTGCCTTGGGCTTTCTATGGACGATATCAATGCCTTAGAGATCAATACTAGCATTTTAATTCACTGTGCTGCCTAGACTTAAGGGCGTTATTATCAGAAAAATAATAGGTAGTTGCTGCGTTGCTGTTCGCATCAACCCGGGAATTAGCTTTTATTTAACAGGATTCGACCTGCTATTAGGAAATTAAAATGATTTAATTAATTAAATTTAAAAATTCTAGTATTACATTACCTGTTTGATAATAATATTGCAATCACGTCTTTCAAGAAAATCTGATACTGTCTGATTGTGTGAACTGAACAGTGGCAGAAAAAGTGAAGTGTCCAGAAGTCTAACAAGAAAAGTATGGAAAGGCAAGAATGTTAGTATAGAAGAGAAATAGAAATAGCCTGGTAGAAATATACTAGAGCTTGCAGGTGTGACAGTTGGAATATACATTACATTACGTATGTGACATATAAATTCGATGGGAATTCAGTCGCCACAGCTTAATCATTTACCAGCCAGCATCCAGAGATGACATCCTGAATCGTCCACATAGGCAAGTACAAATCATACACGGTATCCGTGTCAATTACGGTACCTGTCAGCTGGAATGTATTTCTAGCAGGCCAATTCTATATCTTTCCTACGTTAACTTTCTTGCCTTTTCGACAATTCTCCCTTCAGACTTCTGAACATCACACTTTTTCTACCGCTGTTGCCAAGTCTGGCGGTTTGCGCACCTCGGTCACTTGATCTTCAACCACACCACAGTACACATCGTTTCTAACATCGCAAAGCACATCACTTCCTCTGCGTCCGGCAGGTGTGACATACCGAAGATAATAAAGTCCGTTCGTAATCTCAAACACTTGAAGAACATTTTTCCACAGATACCTTAGACATTATCATTCATACTATACATTCGTTCAATACATTACTATGATAAGATATAAGAATATTTATACAAAATGTTTAGAAATGATAATTATCATTGAATGTGTCTATGAAATTATCACTTAATGCACTTATCACACCCATACACTTAATGCGTTCTGCCATTTGTATTTCACGAAGATCTGAGCTTCCCTTTTTTGCGCATCTGCGTAATCAGGGTGCGCACAACACCACTATTATATTATAATAGTAGCCACCTCTCTAATAGGGCCACTTGTTCCGGTTCTTATCTTATTCACAAATAGGTCATGTATCGGTATTTGAAATCCACTGCTTTATTTCTTATTCCATGACTACAATTACATTTGGTCGTAAAACATCATTCCATCATTCAAAGTTCATTCCAACGTTAAATTTTCGTGCCAATGCCTCATTGAATGTTCCAGACTACCTGTAATCATAATAAAATATTACAAACTCATTACTTCTTGAGTACTTTAATTATATAAGACCGTCCTTATCAGTCTCTACATGATTTGCAGGTGCGTGAGTGTTTGACTAACGTACAAGTAAAATTTTAGAAATCATACCACTCAAAAGTGAACAACCCGAGATTACATAACTTATTTTTTTCTATTTAAGGACACGTCAATGCAATCCTCATTACACTTTGTCGTTAGCTATTGCAAAACGTCAACATGTCGATCGTCGCTGGTAAATACGAGTTCACGCACAGCGAAAACGCCACGGATTTCTACCGTGCCGTTGGAGGTAAATTATAATTGGGGTCAACCATCAGTCAACCATCTACATAATATGTTTCAAACTAGCTCCAGAGGAAGCAGCCACCAAGGCCGGTGTCTTCACGCCATGCACCTTGAACGTTGCCGTCGATGGAGACAACGTTACCCTGACCTCTCAGAGCGAGAAGACCACCGAGACCAAATTCGTTGTAGGAAAGGCCTTCAGTGAGAACTTAGCTGGAAAAGAACTTGAGGTTTGTAATTCCTATGTTTAAAGTTGTATACACTAACTTCTTGCTTTAATTTCATTTATTTTATTTGTTTTATTTCAACACAGAGCGTTGGTAGCATCGAAGGCAATAAGATTGTCATCAAGTCCTGCAAGGAGGGTGCTCCTATTGGTGGACGTACCTTTGAATTCACTGGAAGTGAAGTCATTGTTGTAAGTACTTGCAGTAATTCGAATTGTTTAGAAAGTTAATGAATTCATTAAATTTTACAGAGCGTTACCGCCCTTTCTACCCCAATTGTTTACAAGCGTTACTACAAGAAGTAGATTGATTATGTTTTATAGACGTTTTGTTTTAATAAAAGTTTTAAAATATTCGTTTTATGATTATTATAATTTAATATAGATTTTAAACACATACCTCATTAAATATTAAGGTGTATTCAGTTTTTTATGTACAAAACCAATCTAAATTAACAAACAAATTTAAAATTAACAAGTCTAGCACAAAATCATAAAGTGTGATGGTCACTATTTTGTACAAAACTAGTAGTAGGACCTTCTTTATTGACATTCATCTTTTACACCATTTTACATTTTGCCGCCAATAGACTTCATAGAATAAATAAATAAAACAAAAATATAATCCATAACAATAAGACAAAAGAAAGTAAATTAAGCACATGTGCAACTATCATGCTTTTTGAAAATACTCAGTTTTTCGGAACCTCAACAAATGCTTCGCTTGGTCATCCCTCTCCTCTGTTTCGATTTCTCCTTCACAATTTGTCCCAGTATTGTGACACTCTCCCGTCCCTCTCCCAACCACTACCTTACGTTACCCCTCTTACATCCCAAACTATTCATATTCAAGTCGGATTTTTCCTTTCTTTTTTTCACATATATTAATATTGTTGCTTGGTTTGGCAATGATGATTAACTAATGCTTTCGAGCTACTAGTTCTCACTGAGCCGATTCAAACTTCATAATTGAACCCCACTAGGTTAATCAACTAATGCAATGTTTGTAAGGGCGGGAATACCTTCCCTCTGGCAATGAAGATGGAAGAAGTTGCTGCAATTGAGTGGTGGGACTACGAGGAAGGATGTTTGTGGGCGGTTGCCCACCGGTTTCAGTTTTTCCAAAATAAAACTAGTTATTATCCGAATCTACTTCTGCCCAAGTTATGACAGGTAATTGCAGACCAGTAATATTTTGATATTACTGAACTGAATGTGGACCCAGTGCGTTCACCGCACCATAAAAAAGAGCTGCTAACTCTGTATACATCTCCCGTTATTTACGTCGTATTCATACCGAGTGGAACCTAGCGCGTTCACCGCACTATCGTTAATAAAATTGTAGCATATTAACAAATGGTGGTGTAAAAATGTTTTAAAAATGAAAAAAGATACGGCAGTTTTGCCTACAGAGAAAGAGTCTCTCTTGAAATTTCCTAAACAGAATTAGTCCACTGATCTCAATATAGGACCGGTGATTCTCTATAGATATAGTTGTCTCAGGAGTGAAAAACCCTTACCCACGACACATTAATAGTTCAATTTATTTTACAGTTCTATGACTACGCTTATATTTGGAAGGAAAACATCCACAATTCATTCAAAGTTCATTCCAACGTTAAATTGTCTTGGCAATATCCAAATATTCCAGACTACCTATAATCACAATATAATATTTCAAACTCATTACCTCTTGAGTACTTTAATTATATAAGATTACTCTTATCAGTATCAACATGATTTCCAGCTGCGTGGTTGTGGAATAAAGTACAAACCAATGTTCGGAATCATACCAATCAAAAGTTAACAAGCCGTGATTAGATGAATTATCTTTTTTTTTTTTCTATTTAAGCATAACTGAATGTTATCCCAAGCGCACTTTGTTGTCACCTTGCACAAAACGTCAACATGTCGATCGCCACTGGTCAATACGAGTTCACACACAGCGAAAACATCGCGGAATTCTACCGCGCCCTTGGAGGTAAATCCAAATCATTTAAGTACAACTCAAACATCATCCCTATATAAAAACTTTTCAATCTAGCTTCCGAGGAAGTTGCCACCAAGACCGCTATCTTCGTTCCATGCACCCTGAACGTTGCCGTCGATGGAGACAAAGTTACCATGACCACCACCGAGAACGATAAGATCACCGAGACTAAATTCGTTGTAGGACAGGCCTTCAGTGAAAACATGGCTGGAACCGAACTTGAGGTTTGTAAATCCTATATTACGTCTTAAAGTAGTATACATTAAAGTTTTTTTTAATTGAATTTAATTTTATTGTTTTATTTAAATGCAGAGCATTGGTACCATCGAAGGCAACAAGATTGTCATCAACTCCTGCAAGGAGAATGCTCATATCGGTGGACGTACTTATGAATTCACTGGAAGTGAAGTCATTGTTGTAAGTACTTGCGATGATTCGGATTGTTTCAGAATTTAATGAATACATTAAATGTTGCAGAGCATTACCGCCCCTGGCACCCCAATTGTTTACAAGCGTTTCTACAAAAAGTAAATTGATTATGTTATATAGACGTTGTGTTTTAATAAATGTTTGAAAAACATTCGTTGTTAATTAATATAATGTCAAATCAATCGACCTAAATATTATTGCATATTTGGAAGCAGTATTTTTTCTTGCAAAAAAGGTATTCATAAATGGGGTCATGACTGCTAAACTATTAATCGTAGGAACTTGAGGTTAGTCTTAATCGATTCTACGTTATCGAATTATCAAGTTAGCGTATTCCCCCCGCATTGATCGCAAGAGGATTGGAATAATGTTGGCCATATCATATTTCCAAAAAGAGCATTCCACTTTTTAGATGAAAATCTTTTTTTTTTCTTTTTTAAAACGCTATATCATGGAAATTAATAATCGTAGCGACTTAAGCTTAGTCTTAATCTATTCAGAAGTAACCAAGTTTGTTTATTAGAATAGGCATTGTTTTAAAATCTAACAACTAGGGGGGAAATTGTGGGGTTTAAAGTGTACCCAAGATTTTGAAAAACGTGGAAACCACCCACTTTGGGTGACTGTATCTCGAAAACTATGTAAGCTATAGTCCTCATATTTTGTGAGAACACGCATAAACTGAGACAATACAATATCCGAGATGATACTCTGTGAGTTTCATCCCGATCGGGGCTAGTCAAAAATGGATCCAAAATTGTATTTTGAAGGTGGATATTTTTCAAAATATCTCGAGAACGCCAAAATCGACCCCCATATATTATGACATTTTCTGAATAAGCGCTTTTTGCTCTATAATATAGATATAGTTCTATAGTATAGCTATATAGTTTGAGATCTATCTAAAAATAAATAGATAGACATATTTTTTGATATATTGAACCTGTAAACTTTATCATTTTCTTATCATTCCTAATTATTCCTAAACTGTAAATAGAATAGAAATTATATATTTAAATATTGACTTTACTTATACGAATTGAAAGCAATTGAAAATGTACACTTTTGCCTATGATATCATCCTTTTAATAAGATTATCTTTCAAGAGTCTAGATTGATTATATAAATAAAGGCGTATATTTGGAACTTCATAATGTTTCCGATGATTTAATAAAATTTGATTGCAATTTAGTTGCACATGGCTTTTCGTAGTAGAGGAGGCGCAAAAAGCAAAACAAATAGTTTTATCACTACGCGTTGCCATAAAATCGGCAAAATAACAACATTCTAGGAATGGAAGTGGCCTCGAGCATGATTTTAAATAGAATAATTAAAACTCTTTTTTTGATATAAATTACCTTCATTACTTTTCCTACTGTTCGCGCCATAGCGCTCTTTTGGAGGTTTTCAACCCTACCGCTAGGCAAGTTGGCAGCGGCTGGCTAAGTTGCGCGTGCGCCCGGCCGACTACCCCCAAACCACTTATGTTGACACCTTTGGCGCCTTTGGCGATGTGAAGTACTTAAAATAAATCAGTTCTTGTCCATCATTACGAAGAGTAAGTTATTTTACACCATTATTCCTACGCGTCTATGCCGTATTCTTCGTGTGTATTTCTTCTGTGTTGCTTACTCTACTGGGCATATCAAATCTTCTTAAGTGAAGCTCCACGAACTTACAACTCGCGGGGAAATAATTTCATAAAGTCGCACTGCGCATTTACACCTACTATATTCCTACTCTTCCTACTAAATAAATATATAAACATGACACAAACATTACTATTTCCATTTTTGTAACCATCACTTATCACTCCTAAAAAATAATAAACTAGTTCACTTCATGATGAAAAATGCAAATCTAGGAAGGTTATCTTAGGAGGCTAGACTATAGAAATTGACATTCCAAAAATGTGCAACTGATAAGATAATAACCCATTTATATATGAATATTAATATAAACATTTTAAAGTTGAAAGCAATTGTCAATTTCGTATAGTTAAACAAATTTTAATCAGTATTCAAACAGATCTTAAATGATTCTGTTCATTTTTGCTATATTCCTAACTGTTATTGTAATTGAAATGAATTCTCTATGTCCTCCTGTTAAAAAGTGGCCTGTAGAAAGAAGAACTTTACACTATCCGGAGTTAGATGAAATAGCAAATCGTAAATACATACAATTAATCATGAAACCATTTGTGAAATAAAATGATCAAATCATGATACCTTTTTAGTACTGGGTAAAAAATTAAAACATCATTTCAAACATGTAGAAAGTGATGTAGTGGATTGTCCAGACTTGAGGAGAGAACCGTTTAATATGGCAACTGAAGGTAGATCGAATTAATCTACCAACCAAGCCAACTTCAAATTGAAAATAATGTTATGTTATCAATATGAATTTGCTTGTTATTAGGAAACTATTTCTTTTAGGCATGAATGGAAGTGCAAGATTTTTAGATATTGGACATCTAACTTATATACTACCTCGGCCACATTTCAATAAAATGTATTCTTTGAGTGATATGATGTCAATTGCTGAATTAAACACGGCCTTTGCATTCGGCGCTGGTGCAGGTCCTTATAGACAATTGGGATACAATAGCGAAGTACAACCTTATTCCACCTCAAATTCAACATTACTTTTATTCAGGGATTATTACTTTTTTCAGGGATTCTACAACTTTAATGTTCGAAACTGTACGTTAGACAACCATTCTACGTCTATTAAACAAATATCAATAGATGGTAACCCCGACAAAGAATTATTAAACTTGAATAACACTCATTCAGACGTTGGATTCCTTGCAACTTTGTTTGCATCCAAAGGAGAACCTGGAAAAGTATGATTTCTTTAACGTTTGTTATTTGTATCTTTAACTTTTGACATTTGTTCCTTTACCTTTTTCGTTTCATTGGTTCTTCAATTTGAAACAAATTCTGCTTCCAGGTTGTAAGATTACGTTTGAAACACCGAATTGATGAAAAATTTATCCTGGGGACTGACTTGCGCCATATATTACTAAAACATTTCGGTAAACATAAACCAATTGCCGTAGGTCTCATTGGATTACTGAAAAATGGTTCAGCAAGTGCAACCGTCATGCCTGATTTCAAACCACATGCATCCGTAGATGATTTTTGGAAGTGGGTATACCATTATAAAGCGGATGCCCCTTTGATACTTGTTGGAACACTTCCACCTGAAATCAAGGTAATTCTTATAAACAGACGTGAGAACTTAGTATATTTTACTATTTTTCTTTTAGGGTTTAAGTTTGTATACCCCACATATACATTTTCGTGGTGAAAATCAAGGAGGACACTTTGTTAATGATATCACACCAAATGAAGTCGAATATGAGATATATTTAAATTTGGCAGAGTATATTTATGCGGTAGATAAACCAACATCTCACTTACAATAATAATAATAAACCATTTATATGTAGTTCCTAATGAAATTATACATATTTAACAACTTAATAAATGACACTTTGTCGCGGTTTTATTTAAATCATAATATTCTAAATGTAAATGATTAATCAGTATTTTTTCCTCGATTCATTTCTTCGATGCATGAGTATTTCAAATAGTTTTGTTTTAATATTTTTTACAAGGCAGAAAATACAAATATAATAACTATTATTATCCATTCCTAATCAGTGTTTGGGAACTTAGAAACTGTTTCTATGGTATCAACAAAAAAGTTACTATACATATTACCATTACCATTTGCCATTACCACTGCTTCCATTCTTTTATTAAGCTACTGTGATTTTCCGCTGCTTTTCCTAGAATATTTATAAAGATACGTTTAAATAATTTATAAGCAGACATGTTTAATATATTTATAATGTAATCATCATGGCCAGGAAATAAAATTATCAGGATTTATTACTTGACATATACTAGACATTTCCAATTACAGGATAATTTCAAACGATATCATATCCCTATTCATTTCCTTACATATCAAAATGCAACTGTCACTCAATGTTCTTCTAAATACTATAATTAATTTATATTTATATAATTCAAATTGTTTAATACACTTCTTCCAGGATGGTAACTCTGAAGATAAGATAAGTCTGAAAAACGAAATTGTTTTAAGAACAAATAGTAAAGAAATACTAAAAAATATTCTCGAAAAAGAGAGATGTAGAAGTTTCCTAATTGAACGTAATAACTCTAAATCTTCGTTTGAAGACGTTGAAAATCTTATAGAGAACCAAACACAATATAGAAAGTATAACCAAAGAAGATATATCATTATAATCAACACAGAAAGTGAGTTTAAGAGCTTCTTCGAGTCACAGAATTTATATTTTGTCAGAGACATCTTGGTTATTTATAATAACTATACTTGTAATAATAAATTAACAACTACAAATCCATCTTTAAGCATAAAAGCAGCAGATAATTGTATAGGAAAATATTATTTATTTACTCATAAATATATTGGTTCGACCGATAATAATATACCAACGTTATTGGATGTGTGGTTTTCAAATAATAGTTTTAAAAATGAAAACTTGTTATTCCCAGATAAAATATCTAATCAACATGGACGTGATTTGTTTATACCATGTTATGGTAAACTGTGTTCTCTTGGTATACCCTATGGAATTGAAGAAAATATTTTTATAGAGTATGCCAGACGCTTTAATTTTACACCGAGACTTAATAAAAATGTAGTTGGATGGCATAATGTTGTAGATTTAGATTTCAATGATGCTCATTTTGTTGAACTTGGTGTTATTTCGAGTTATAGTTGTGTTGTTGATCAACTTTCTATTAAAATGGCGCACTATATTCCATTTGTTCCAGTACCTAGGTAAATATACAATTGACCAATGATTTTAAATTTGCCCCAATTCAAATTCAATTGGAACAAATTAGGGCCCAAATTAAAAAAATGGGGTCCCCTTTAAAATATATTACACACTATATCTTTTGTTTATTCATGTTATTTATTACGTAACAGTACATTTTATCTGTGTTTGTTTCTTTGATGTGGACTTGTTACAATTATATGATTTTTGTTTCGCCTATTGGCATCTTTAGGTGATTGGAGGTTGTCTTGTTCGTTAATTTCGTGGTCATCTCGTGTTTGTGATGGGATTCAGCGTTGTATTTGCGTTCGTTTTTTGTTGAGATTTTTAGTTTTTTTAATGGTTGTATTAAACTGCATTAGGGGACTGTCACACCGGCGGCGTGGCCTGGCCCCGCTTCGTCGAGCTTCGAATTTCGAAGCCCGATGCGTCCACATAGCAAGTGCGCTTTGTCTTCGCATTTCTGTGGCACCCACTCGTCGGCTTTGGTGCGTCCTTGTGTCGGCTTCGTCTATACCGTTGATGAATTCATGACTTCTACACATGTTCAAATCGGTTTTCGTTTTTTCTCCATTTCATCTTACGTATTTTTCGTTACGAAGGTTCGTTATCTTAACGACGCTTGTTAAAGTTGATGAAGCCCGACCAATTTAATTACCCGGGCTTTGAGTAAACTAGCAACACTAACTATCCCTACATTTTTTTTTTGACAAGGGTTGGCATAGAAGCCCGAAGTCGAAGTAGCCGGATCAACGAAAATTCACCGCTGTAAAATCACCATCGTAAATTCACCGCGGGAAATTCACTGCTAAGAAAAATCCCCGCTCTCCGTATCTCTTTAATAACAAGTGTCCATAAACGAGTAACTTCTTCTGCCCTGTATGAGTTTCAATCATTGCTAAGGAATATCCCATAATTAATTAGCAAACAAGGTCAATCAAGAACGGTTTCATATCCTATAAGACACATTCGCGAATGTGCCGAGGAAATGCCGAGCAATTATACTCATACTGTATACTGTATGTATACTCATATTTCACAGCCGATTTGTTTTCATTACGATTATACGATACTAGCATATGCATCTGATTGTCTTAACTTGGACACCTTCGCTTTAGACGTCAATTTCATTTAAACTTATTAAATATGCATTAATTATATATGCCTTCGGGCACCACCCAATCTCCGCGGTGAGTTTTCGCGCGGTGAAGTTTCGTAGCGCTGAATTTACCAGCGGTGATTTAGTAGCCTTATAGTTGTTGGTTCAATAGGGTGTTGTTTTGTTTGTGTTTAAATATCTGCATGTTTTCTTTATTGTAATGATAAATATCTAAACTTTGAAGAAAACTTACAGATATATAAACACAAACAAAACAACACACTACGGAACCAAAAATTACTGTGTAGCTTCGAAATCTCACCACAACCACTAAAAAAACTAAAAATCCCACCTAAAACGAAGCAACTACCAGGACCACGAGATGTTCAGAAATACTTCTCTGGAACAAACAAGACAACATTCAGTCCCCTGAAGATGCCAATAGGCAAAACCGGTCGACAAAAATCATATAATTGCAACAAATCTACGTCAAATAAACAAACACAAATCTAATATCTCTCGACGCACACAAATAACCAAAACAAAATACAGAAAAATGTAGAAATTATATAATTATATTTATTTCAGAATAAAAAGTGAATTCATTACCTTACTGACGGTTTTCGAACCACTAATTTGGATACTAGTACTGATGGTACTATTTACTTCTTTCGGACTGATATATTTATGGCATCAATTTTCAAACATTAATATCACTTATCTATCAATATTTGGATATATAATTAACCAACCAAGTGCCATAAAATGGAGTAAAGTCAAAATACATATACTATTAAAATATATCATAATGCTATTATTAACATTTAATATACTATTTTCAACCGCATACAACTCCCGATTATCCAGTACAATGGTAGCACCAATTTTTGAAAACGATATCAAAACTCTGCACGATTTGTTACGAAGCAAACTTAAATTGGTTTTCTTGAGAAAATGGCAAGCTACATTGGTATCTGAAGAAAAGATAAAAGTAAAATTTAAAATATCTTCGTAAAAAGTCCTAAATAAATTTATTTAAATGTTTTATTTTAGAATATTTTTAAGAGAATTAATAGAAATTACGAAATTCTACCAGATGAACTTAATTTGCAAGACGTTGAAAATATTATATCAAAGAGGGAATATGCTATTGTTACACCACGTGACTATTCAGGTGGATATATGCAATCGATCGAACATTTAAGCCTTATGTTTGGTAAATACAAACCAAGTCCAATTATACTACAAGGCACATATGTGTATTTTCAATTCCGGAAGAATTCAATGCATTCGATTGAAGTGGAGAGGCTTTATCAGACTTGTGTTGAGACGGGTATAACTGAAATATGGTTGGATATTGTAAGTGTATTAATTAACGTTTGTGTGTGCTTTATTATAAAATTCTAGGATGTAAGAAGAGGTAATACTATAAGCATCCAGACAAGGATGAAAGAATTTGCTGATGATTCAAAGAAAACAAAAACAAAGGAAACCAAGTTAAAAATGGGACATTTGAAGGGGATTTTTGTTGTGTGGGGGTTCGGGTTAATAATTTCTAGTTTTGTATTTTTTCGTGAGATATATTCATATCGAAATCGATAAATTATTGTCATTTTATTTATAAATATATTTGTGTATGCGTAAACAGTTGAGCGCAATGACGCTGATAGGATAATGGGCAGTATCTTATCTATACAATTAATGTTTTGTATCTTATTCTTCTATATTAATGTGTTGTAGGAATGATTATGTCTCATGTGTTCATTTAGAATTGTTCGTTTTGTTTGCGAATGTTTACGTATAGGCCATGATGCCGTGTCAATTAGCAAGAGGTCCAAACTGCCAAATAAAGTCGATTAACTGCCGGACTCTTGTTATCGCGACATCATGCACCATTAGTAGTTAAATCATTAGTATGTAGCGTTAGGTTTTCAGTTAGCTCCACATTCCTTCCATCCCTGCACTCCTCTGTCTTGTCACCAGCGTTACGGGTTCAATCAGATTAAGTCGTTCGCAGTACAAGGTATTTACTGTGACTGTGTCTCAATAAACTATTAATAAATTTCTTATCAGATACGATGTCTTATGTCAATCTTATATCTTCTGTCACACCCCGTGATTGTAGAGGTGGCTACTATTAGAATATAGTAGTGTTGTTGTGCGCACCCCCTAAACAATAGACACGCTGCACCGGTATCGCGGATTCTGCATTTCGGCAGTGTAATGGGCTAGATACCCTCTATTTGTGTCCTTCTTCGACTTTGCGCTTTTCTTTCACGACATTCACGCAGAAAAGAACCATAGCATTCAGGTTTTCTTGGGAATGGAGCATTGCTCTCCTAAGTAGCTCAGGTGTGCTGCTCGCACAACGGATCAATGCCAGGAGTTTCATTCATTCTTTGACCCATGCTGGGCAGATTTCAAGGGTGTGGTCCGGAGTGTCTGCTTCGCCAAGTGAGCAATGGTTTCACATACTACTGTCCTTCTTGCCAAACCTGTGGAGGTACGACGCGAATTGGCCATGGCCAGTAAGAAACTGGGTAAGGTAGTGGTCACAGACTACAGACGGATGCGCTAGCCATGCTGTTAGGGATGGTATCTATCGCTTGGTGCTGTTCTGGCGGAACATTCTTCCGTTATCCCAAGGACGCCCCGTAATTGTACAGGTGAATATATTCATGTTGCCGAAGGTGTTACATGGTGTGGATGTTTGGAAATTATGTGAAAAAGCAGTAGTTTATTAAGGACTTCCTGGGGCTAGAAGGAAACAAAACCAAGTTGTTGAGATCGGTAGTTTGTTGTGAGGATTGGAAGATAAATAATCATGACTTGTATGATGTTAAGAGATTTAAGTTTAATCACTACAAAAAATGGACGGCATGCACGTCTGTCACTCACGGCGGTTACAAAAAGAAGAAGGAATTAGATAGGTTACCATAAATTTCAAAGATCGACGTATGTATGCAACAATACACACGATAAATATAAGATAGGCAACCATTTGTGTTTTGATTTTCAACACAAGTACATAGTGATTGGGAGAATTTCCATGAAATAGAAATCGATACGCAAGTTGGACTAGGAGAGATTGACTAGAATGGCGAATTGGAGAATGGTGAAAACGATATGGGAGTGCTAAAGAAAGGAATGGGACGAGTGAATGGAGAGTGACCAGATAGAAGGCCTATGAGACGATTGGTCTGTTAAAAATATTAATATGGGAAATGTTAAGGGAGGAAGGAATGCTGGAAAGGATCGTATGACTAACAGGCTGAGGAAGGGGTATGGGTGTAAGGGATTGGTGGATAAATGGGTATGAATGAGAATGGGTAGATAAATATCCTAAATTATTTTGATAGATATTATAATAATATGGCCACAACAAACTATTCATAAATTTCTTATTAGATCAAATTACCGGAATAAAAAAACCGAGTATACATGAGTATTTCATTAAAATATTACATTGAATTGTTTCCCTACATTTTAATATACTGATATACCTTATCATCGACATACAACTTTCGTTTTTCGAGTGTAATAGTGGCCTCAGTTTTGGAAAAGATATCAAAACATTACCAACCTTAAATTTGCATTTCTAAGTAAATAGCGAAGTGCAATGGTTCTAAAAGAAGATGAAAACATAAACTTTAAAATAAGTTAACATATCTCGCTAATTATAAAAGAATTTAAAAAAGTACAAGCAACCATATTTTCTACATTTTCTAATGAGAGGTTAAAACAACATTTTTTAGAAGGAAATGGCAGGAACTGTCATTAGGACTAGGCATAGGAGTCACCCTAACTTTGGGGATTGGGGGTGTGAAAAGTACTGTTAGGATGTTATCATGTGAAAGTATGGGTACAAGAAGGATGATTACGATTTTATGATTTACTTTTAGAACGGGATTTTGTCTGGTAGTTTTTATAAATTAAAACAGTTTATTCCGAATTAAAGAATATTACTTTGTAAAAAAATCACTCAAAGATTGTCTATTTTTTTAAATGTATCGAGGTTTTTAAATATTTAAAATGAGTATTCTTAGTCTTTCTTAAGAAATAGTAATTCAAAAATATTATATTATTAATAAACCATTATTTACTTATCAAAATAAGGCAGAATAATATTCTCTAGAACCACAATTAAGGGTAGTTAACTCGCAAACAACAATTCGATCATTTTTATGTTACTGTCGAAACTTCTCGCTAATATAGTATTTTTTCAAACTATACATTTGAAAACAAATAAAACATTTTTCATATAATTTCGTTTCCAAGAATTAAAATAAGTGAACCATAAATAAGCACATTTTGTTCAAACAATACCTATAACATTATGCTTGTGATCAATATTTCAGGAATGTATGAAGTTTTACTGCTAAAAGTATGAAAGTTTCTGGTCGGTAATAAGTATATTTCATTTATGTTATTTTTGTTTTTACATTTCAATATGAATTGATGACTTTCTTATCTAGTCTTATTTAGAATATACTCATGCGTTAGTTTGTATATATCTTGTAGTATTTATCCACTATCTATTCTCTCAATTTCAACTCTGCAAATCTCCAAAACCTACACATTTGTTTCTACTCTCGGCATGCCTTCCAAGCGCAGATATATCTTCCTCTTCGACCCTAGCGCTCTTTCTCTGTCTTACTTATAGTATCACTCTTTCTTTAATGCACCCTCGAAGTCATTATATTTCTTTACCTCGAGGACTTAGTTTTCTGCTATCGAACGCGCAACATCGCTGCTCCCTTCGTCTCTCCATTGTTAACTATTTTACTTACTTGTATGATAATAAAACTATTCGTCATTCCTAAACAATTGTATCATTACTCGCAATCAACGGCACATCATACCCCACAAACTATTTAGATTTATCTAATAAATAACAAATAGTTGGTTTTGCTTTCGCTACACAGACGGACATGGTTCAATTCCCCGCGGTAGGCAACTATAAGTAGGCCCCTATAAATTAATTCTATCATACTTTCATTCCAGAAGAAAAAAACACCATAATAATAATACCACGTGACAATATATAACCAATGTAATATAACCAATAAAAAAGTCACGAAACGGCTGAAGGACAAGGTCGATAGCCAGGTTTCCTGACCAAATAAAAAGTAACTTTCTATATGAATTGACAACTGACAATGTAGTTATAATGCGTTTCTCGTGTCATGGAAATCAAGTTATTGATTTCACGACACGACCTACAGAAGAATAATCTAACTTCAAAGCGTTTTCATTCAATTATAAATATGCAGCATTCACTGAATATACTCCTGAACATTATAACAACTCTATATTTAA
>WSZQ02081842.1:0-16973 GCA_019419845.2 Weissflogia rhopalogaster
ATGTGCTGACTTGCTGCACACGCACACTGTGTCTGTATTTCTTCGTATAAAATTAAAGTTTTATCTACGGAAAATTGCATTGGAGTGAAAGTTCTACAGTTTCAGAAAGATTTAATTTTCCATACTCGTAAATTACAAGTGAGTGCATAGTTTAGATTATTATAAATTAACGGCTGTGATTAAAGTAAAATTCAAAGGGAAAAAATGCGGGAAATTTTGTCAGTGCATTTTATTTTTATTTCTGTGTACACCTAAAAATATTGAAAAAAAAATCACAACTGCAAGTTTTCCGATTTACACGGTTTTGACTTGAAAATTTTTAATTTTCGATTTACACGTTTTTCTCAGGAACGTATCTACTGTATAAATCGGGGATAGGTGTACTGTATATCAATACTTCCGTGGCCAGAGTCGCTGAAACACAGGGGAACCCATCCCCCATTTGGGCGGAATCGTTTAACATCGAAACCTAAAGTATTATAATTACTTTAGGTTTCTATATTAGATTAGCGATTCTTATGGGCGCCTAAAGTGCCGGTAATTGTTGAAAGAATGTAACGACACTTATCGACACTGACTCTTTTGAAGATTTTAAGATGAACGAATGAGTGTGTGGAGGTGGGGGTGCCGGTTGATGATGAGTGATAGCTTGATTATGATACAATCACTGTCTATTACAAAACATAAACGAAACGTTTACAAACACAACAAACAATACAGTACAAATCACGAGGTAGTGGAAGAGATGTAGACAGTACGAACGCAGCAGACTAAGTCCCGAGGCTAGGAAAAGAAAATACATTGCAGCCTCGAGTGTGGAAAAAGGTCGGTTCAGGTAGAAAATATTGGCGGGTCAAAGAAGAACATGCAATGGTTAGTTTGGGTTGGCTTAGGGCGAACATTTGGTTAGTGAGACTTTTGGAGACACAGATGTGGGAATAGAGGTATAGAAAAGTAGTTAAAGAAATGTAAATACTAAATCTAAAGCATGCCAAAATGTGGCGGGAAACACCACAAGTGAAATAGTATGATCACACTGTGGTGGTCCATATTTCTATTGTATATTCTCTCAATTTCAACACTATACTTCTTCCGAATCTACATATCTGTTTCCATTCTTGGTATGAATTCAAAGTTCAGTTCCCTTCGACCCAAGCCCTTCCTCTGTCTTACTTCTTTTTCTATGGTGCTTATTCTAACGCACCTTCGAGGATTTAGTTCTCTGACTTCGAGCGCTCAACATCGCTGCTCTATCGTGTTTCGCTAGACTTTCTATCGTGTTTCCTAAATTTGCTTATGGGATAAATACTGTTAGTTATTCTTAAACAACATCATTGCATGCCACTAATGTCACACAGTACCCCATAAAATTTTCATCTTTCAATCGTTTAATGGATCTCACGGAAAATCTGAAAGGTAGATATTTTTATCCATTTATCTCAATGAAAAAAAAAATCAAATTGTATTAAAATAGAAGGTTTCTCAGAAAATATAAGTGTTCAGAAACTACAATTGCAATATCAACATTTCCAAGATTGAGAAAGTGTCATCATACATGGGCGTGATGTGGATCATAAGGCATGGATGGGCCCAAGAGAGTGTGGCCAGGAGGAATCGACCAGGGCATTGATAGGGGAAAGGAAGAGGGGAGAGAAAAATAAGGGAAGGCCGTGTATAAGGACTGGTGGAGAGGAGTATATTTTTATTAGCATACAGACTTTTTTTTTCTTAAAACGACACTAATTTTTAAAAAAAACATTACAAATTATATGTAACACTAGGCCCACAAAGAACAATATTAATCATAACGAAATTATGAAACGCTGCTTGTAAGTCCCGCTGAACATTTTCGATAATCTGCCGAAGACGCCCATTGGCGGCGCCTGCGATCAATTTCGCTGTGCGATCTGAGGGGCACTTTACCAGTACAACGGTATTAATACCCCCCTGCTCGTTCACCTCGAAGAATTCCATTTCCGGTACGCACTGATACGGAATCTCCTCTTGAAGGTAATTGAGCAACTGTGCTTTCACCGTATTAATGACGATTTTCTCGGGAGTTTGATCTGACCAGACCTTCTCCGGGTACAGCCATCTGCCTGGCTTTGCCTGTCCCATCAAATAACTTCGCAAATCGTCCATACCGTTCATCGTCAGCGCGGAAATCATGAATATTTCGGAAAAATTCGGCCAGCCACGTGCATCTTCTCCATCGCGTGGCTTCGCATTCGGCATGAGGACCCCATTCAATCTACCTTCGGTCACAATTCGCGTAATGTCCAACAGCTTTCGTTTTGACTTGAGAAGATCAATCTAGGAAACATTTTCGTTCAGTTAAATAAAAATTTCCAATTTCAAAGAAAAATTTAAAAAATCCAATTATTGGGTGCAAATGGACAAACCTTGTTTAAAACCAGAAAACTTGGCTTTGACTTCTTGTGATCTAACAAATTGATTACTTTTATATCAAGTGTGTCTCTGGTGTGTGGATTACTAACGTCGTGGATGATACCAATGATATCAGCTTCCAACAGCATCGCTTTTGGATCACGCAGGAATGATTTTTCCAAATTGTATCTGTAAGTATAAATGAGTTTATAATTAAGGGTTTAATTATGTAAGTATTTCTTGTTTTGAGATATTTAATAAATTGGAATTAAAAAAAAAACAATTATGTTTCCATTATGTTATATTTTAATTCATAATTTTATTATCTTGAATGGAAATTTATTACGAATTTGGAATTGTGTGAATTTCATACGAAAATAATGTTTTTTGCAGTTTGAATTGACTTGGACCATCAAAATTGGCAGAATGTCTGAGTTTTATTTAAAACAATAACTTGAATGAACCTTTTGAATTCAGTACTTCCAGTATTTAATATTTTTAAATGGTCATAAAATCTGGAGGGATGTAGTTATACAGAATATTTGATACAGTTCATTTTGTCAAAATCTCATCCATTGAAATTGCAAAAAGATTGATTCTTCTAGTGATTTCGTTGAAACAAAATCCGGCAGCGAAATACTCAATTTTCAATTAATCAATTTTTACTTTACAATATTTTGACTTAGATTTTAATCGTTTATCCAAATTAAAACATTATTGATAATGTAATGTCTGCAGTTTATGATTAATTAATAACTAAAGTTTTAAATAATTATTTCGTAGGCAACACAATTAACTCAAAATAAAATACGCTTCGAAATTGTATTTTTGCTTTTTATTTACCAAAAATATGTGTTTTATTAATATTTATCGAAAAAAATCAACAGGCTATCGACTATCAAAATTATTATTTGATTAGTGCGCAATTTCCAGCGACGGCTTGCCGCGTTGTGGAGCTCGGGTGAAAGTTACTATTCCCTTACACCACTATGTGGTAGAAAAAAGGTTGTTGAATAATAATAATAATAGTGTGCAATTTTCATACATTTCCACTTCAATGTTACGATTTTGCTACATCTTCCGTATGCACAGGAAGTAGTATCATGCATTTTCATGCTTATTCCTGTACACTTTCTTTAAATTTTTGACTTACAATTAGACCGCTTGCATAATTAACACTAAATAAATTCAATACTTCGAAAAATTACTAAATTAAGAGAGAAAAACACTATGAAAATAGGGATGAGGAAGCGTAAATTAAGATGATTACAAATGGCTGAAGGAAGCAATAATAGAAGCTAAAATAACATGTAATAATTAACACGTCATAGAGCATAGAATGATTTATATATTATATTATTATTGCCTACACCCTTTGAAGGTAAAACGAATTGGCACGCGTCTGCACATCGAAGGACGCAGTCGCTGGCATCTGCGTGGCGTGCGCACGCAGCGCATCGCACTTCGTATTGCGAGCATAGCAACGACGTTATAACCGATTATATAGCTTGATTGTCTAAAATTAACTCATCTACCAGTACTGTTATGATTGATTAGCCGTAGGTTGTGTGGATCATAACTATATCGACAGGAAAAAGGGGTATAACACGAAGTGGCTACCTGCGTATCGTGTTCGCTTTCAATGCGGAAGGTCGGAGCTTCGGTTCTCGCTCGCATTATTGGAGATCAATTGTATTTTTATATTCTTGTTAAACATGAAAGTGGTCTTATTGAAAGTCAAAATTATGGGCATATATGTCAAGCAAATATAATGCCTTTACAACTAACAAGTACAACTGAAAAAAATACTTACTTATTAACTTCCTTATAGTGTACTAAGCCCGGTGTATCTGTAAACACAATTTGGCAATCTCCCTCGGTGAAAATAGCTCTGGCTTTGTTTCTAGTTGTGTGTACTTTACAACTAGCAGCACATACCTAATAGAAAATATTTATCACCATATAGAATACTACAATATAAACTATACATACCTTCCTATCCACTAAAGCGTTAATTAATGTACTTTTACCGGCATTTGGAGTACCAACAATTGCAACTTTCAACAACTTTTCACGATGGTCTGTAGAAGGTTGGATTTCGTCAGTTTCAATCGATGACTGCAGTGGTGCAGACGTCCCTATTGATCGAAAACGATTGCTTCGCCTTCCAAGATTAAATAATGCACGTTTTATTAGCATTTTGAGCTTTAATCTTCTTTCCGCATTAAACCATTTGTTGATAATGTTATAGATACGATTTATGTAAGGGAATTTTAAAGGTTAGAAAAGTTATTTTCTAATGGTTGTCATAGGCAACCAAATTTACTAAATATAAAAATGCAACCCTTCTTGGACTGTACTACCTAACAGCGAAATAAGGAACTAAATTGTGAAATTTTATTTTTGTTCTAAAAAAGTTTAATCTAGATATCGTAGAAAACCGTATTTTTGCATGGATCGATTCTTCATTAAATATAGTTTGTTTTTATATACACATTTACACCTTTTCTTTTGCGACAAATGACGAATTTCAAGTTTTCTCACTCCTGTCGATTCAGCGTGAAAATTGCTTTCAACTCCTGGGAGTGTTTTTCATTCGATTACTTAGCTCCCATGTTATAATTCATGAAAGTTGAGTCTAATCACATCTACGCTTTCACTGCCAGAAAAAAAAAGAATTTTTTCAATTTTTACTTACAATATTTTTACTTAGATTTTAATCGTTTACCCAAATTAAAACATTATTGATAATGTAATGTCTGCAATTTATGATTAATTAATAACTAAAGTTTTAAATAATAATTTACAAGGCAACACAATTAACTCAAAATAAAATGATACAATTTATTCCTTTTCAGAAATGGTTGAGGTAACATATTTCCTGACTAACAATATATTAACAAAATCGACTCGTTTTTTTATAGATACATTGATATATTTCAACGTCTATCGGCCATTAAAGTTTTTTTAAATATTATGATAGAATCAATCATTTCGTCATTATAACGAAAACAAAACATAACCAACATCTTTTTGAAAAAAATCCAATTAGTATCATGTGATACTCACTTTTCCAGTGTTTAATAATTAAAATAAAATCCAGAAAGTTATTTTTAATAAAGGATATTAAAAAGTGCTCATTTAAAGTTTAGATTTGCACTCACATGCAAAAATAAATTGCTGTTGTAGTAATGTTCTCCAATGAGTAGTATGCCGTGTTATTGAATAACTGATAACTCGGCAATTCGAGGCCCCCAATAAAGGCGAGACAATCGCCAAGGCGCACGCTGAGGAGTAATAAGTTGTATTCGAATCGGAGCAAAGGTTAACGACCACTTTTAGATATTTTATCCTTATTTTAATTACAATGCAGAGTGCCAAGCGACGAATGCCGACAGTCGACAGTGCAGCGCTAAATTGAGTCCATTCGCGTGCGGCGCACGAGGGGATGCGCCTTGCAGTCTAACCTCGACACCTCTGTCCTTAGAACACCTCCACGAATTCGGGGTTTGTTCCAGACTAGTTTGAAATTGTGAGCAAAATAATGAAGATACAAGTTTGTTAGCGGTTACACCTGTGTGTTTGCTTGCAATCAGTTTTGAATTATATAACCTAACCCTTTAAAACACATGCCTGCCTAACAACCCTACCGTGCGGAGGGATTTACTTTGCTGCAGTGTGATACAGCGTGCAAGATGACAGACCTGAACGAATACAGGGTGAAACGCACCGATCGTTCCGAAGGTGTAAGTTTTAAACTGCATAGTTCTTTTCACTGCTCGCAGGTGGCGATTTGTTTGTAACCTCTCTTTTACTCAAAAGTTAAGCAAGAGCAAGACATCTTAAAGTTATGATAAATAATGGTATTTTTAGCCGACATGGAGTCGAATAAAGAAGTGGCGTTTTCTCATCACCGTCGAACCGATGATGATTTTGTATATGATGGCTTTCATGACAACAAATGTGGTAGAGCAAGCGCTTTTTGTTGATAAAGCGTGTCGCGTTAATCACAAGTACAATAAGACAGTTTGTGATGAAATTACCAAATATGAAGATATTAATAAAGAAGTACAGGTAAGTTGATCAAACTATTCCAATAATTTTAAGCGTATCGTATAGCCAAATCTCAGTTATTTGCAGTATTAGGAATTACTACAAAATAGGGGTGTCATTAATGTATCGTTATACCAAACTTTGAATTTTTTTGGCAAATAACTCAAAACGGCATAAAATCCCTTTAACACAATTTATTTCTATATATGTACAATACGTACAAAAAATTTCATTCAATTTGGTGTTGGACAATTGGAACACTCTCCTTGTGAGTTAAAATTGTCTTGTGACAGAAGGGTTGGCAGTGAGTCTATGCGCGGGATAATTTGGTGGAGACGATGAGGATAAAAGAGCAGTACCACTATAATCGAAGGTCTCAATCATTGGTGTCTGGAAAAACGTGTTCAGTCATAATATGAGAAAAGCTTGGTGTAGTTTTTGTTTTAATTTACCGAGCATCAACTACTATAGTCAATTGCTGATTTATTCAATTAATTTGCAATGCAATCAGATTAATTAGAAACTAATTAGAATCAGAATTCTGATCAACATCCGCCGAAATAATAGAAGTATAATTTTGAAAATAAGTTGGGACCATAAAGGTTGCATTATCGAAGTAAAAAGGCATGTTTATGCGATATCACAGTATGAATCAGCAAATTACTTTTTGTTCAAAGATTTCGCCAATTTAGTTAAACTTAAATTTTAGTCAATTTAGATATTATTACAATGCAATATTTTTATCTCCAAATAGTTGAAATGGTAAGGTAATAGATATACGTATTTAGGTGACAGTTTCTGAATTCCACCAATGGAATGATATCGCCGGGCACGTGTTGCCTATTATATTGGCGTTCTTCTTCGGAGCGTGGTCGGATAAGCGTGGTCGTAAATTGCCAATGCTGCTTGGACTCGCCGGTAAGCTCTACTACTCCGTGATGGTCGTCGTGAACACACTGCAGCCAACGTGGTCGGTGGAGTACATCATCTACACGGCGACGTTCCCGTCGACACTCACAGGCGCCGATGTGGCGATCTTCGCCGGCGCCTTCACATACCTGTTCGACGTGACGGAGCCCGCAAGCCGCACCGTGCGCGTCACCGTGCTGGAGGTGTGCTACCTGGCGACGATGCCGACGGGCATCGCGCTCGGCAAGTACCTATTCAGCAGCGTCACGCAGCGTTCGTTCACAACGATGTTCGTGATCAATGCCTCGATGCTGCTCGCTGCGTGGTTGTACGTGCTCATATTTTTGAAGTGGCGCACCTCCGAACAACAACGCCCGCTGCGCGAAGCCTCCTGCATTCTTACAGACTTCTTCGACTACCAGCATGTGGTGGCGACATTCCGCACCTTGGGTCAGCGGCGGCCGTTGCGACGGCGCACCTACCTTCTGCTGATGATATCCGCGATGGGGTTCTATTCATTCCAGCGCGACGAGAAGGCAATGAGCTACCTGTATTTCCAGCTGAAGCACAGCTGGACATTCGAGCAGAATAGTGATTTTCGCACGTTTATGAGCGCCCTTCAGGATGTCTTCCTGCTCTTGGCGGTGCCCATAATGACAAAGATTTTCGGATGGCGTGATACTTTCATCATGATGATTGGCGCAATGTGCCATACCGTTGCGAGATTATTTTATGCTTTCGCCGATGTTAATTGGTTGATCTACTTTGGTAATTATTTTCTTTTTATTCTACTAAGCTTATTAGATTGAATTATCTCTAAAAATTGATAGATGAACAAACACTTTTGCGATATTCTACGAATACAGTTTATTGGTGTACTAAATTGTATTCGTAGAATATCGTAAAAGTGTTTGTTTATTCATCTATATTAATTATTCAACATGTTCTATCTACTAGTGACGGATGACTTGATCAACTATATCTCCTAAAATTATATATGCCTGACGCGACTTATACAATATTTACGCAACACTCAATCAATGTAACACATTCAATTTTCATTCAACATAACATAATACACTTTTTCAGGTGGTGCAATTGCAGCATGTGGTCCAATTGTAGCGCCCGTTCTACGCTCAATCGTTTCCAAACTTGTGCCTGCAACCGAACGGGGCAAAGCTTTTTCAATGCTCTCTGTAACCGACAATGCGATCACACTTTTCTCGGGAATTATCTACAATCAGGTCTATAAAGCCTCGCTCCATACGAATCCGGAAGCTATTTTCTATGTAACAATGTCAACACAGATAGTGGTTTTCCTAATCGCACTGTGAGTTATCAGATATTATCTGTTAAACATAGTTTTAAACGTTCTCATTTACAGTTTTATTCAGGCAAGGACAACCGACACTGAATTATGCCACAAAGATGAAGATCTTGATCCAGATGAGAGTGATCCATTCCGTACATGACAAAAATAATGTGATTAATACATTCATGCGTATCGTTAGTATTTTTAATACTTGACTTATTAAATCTTTAATATAAAGTTTCATGTTTTATTTCACTTAACAATAAACTCTTTTCTTAATATTATTAACATATAATATAACATCTTATATAAAAGTTTATAAAATCTAGGTAGATTTGCACTAGTTGCAAATATCCGTGTCTCGACGACATGGAATTAATAGTGTGATTTGCACTTGAAAGCAATTTTTGTGTACGATTTTTTTAGGTGGCGTTGCTTTTGAATTATGACAAACAATAGATTTAGTCAATGCCACATTCAGGGCAACGCCACCAAGGTGATCTAAAAGTAGATTAGGGTACTAGCGTATTAAAAAACATATCACAGTGATTGAATTTCCTTAAGGTCTATGTATAAGAATTGCACATACCTGCGTAGCGCGCAAGGCACGCGCAACTTGGTGAAATATTAGAGATCCGCGCAGTTCGACGGCAGCACCCAGGCGGGGACGTGTTGGTCGTGCTTGGGTTAAAGTCTAATAATTACACATACCTGCGTAGCGCGCAAGGCACGCGCAACTTGATGAAATATTAGAGATCCGCGCTGTTCGACGGCAGCACCCAGGCGGAGACGTGCTCGTCGTCCTTCGTTTTGGGTGCGTTGCGTTTGTATGCGGATCGCCGCCGATGTTGATTGTAGCGTGCGTTTGTGCCGTTCGTAGATGCATCGCGTTTTTGCGGTGAGAGCCGATACAATCCTTTGGCTTCACCTGAACCATTTGATTTTAGATTAATAATTAATTGACGGATTTTTTGAAAAACTTACTCTGACTAGGGATGGTATTTTTTAAAAGAAAACCGGTACTATAAATCTAGAGTATCGGTAAATCCGAGAAGTTTACAATCTACTCTATTACAGCGGTCAAGTCACCCATTATATTTAAAGAGGGTACCTTATTTACCGGTCAAGAATATTCTAGTTATTCTAATAATAAATAGTATTTGCAAAGTTATCAGCTATAACTTATAACTTCGGAACTGACTCGTGAATATATAGCATATCATGTATTTACAACTTTAAACGCGTTTTCCTCAAATCATGTTTTTTTTCATTTGGTGTACACGAATTAAAAAATTCTACCGATTCTATCGATTCGGCTGAATAATAGCTCATTTTATAGATACATTGTCTAGAATTTGAAAAAGTAATATTTTCAGAAAATTATTTAAGAAATTTTGCGCAAATATCTTTTAACACGAATATCTGAGGAACTAAGTTTTTTTTTCAATATATTAAATGTGTTCAGTCAAATTCATCGAGCTTGTGAGGAAGTTATTTTTTGAATTTTCAAATCTCTTCAATTCTCCTTCAATGTAAAAAGTCATATATTAGAAACTAACTACTATTGAATAGAAGAATCATTCTGTTTTGATCATATCACTTGGCTGCGTATATTTAAGAAGTAAAAAATAAAATTTGTTGCCCCGTGCTATTAAATCAATCGTGTTGGCAAGGTTAAAAAATAAACATTTTATTTACCATCTCTGGGATCATTTTGATTGGCTGTTTTTGAAGGTTTCCAAGCATCAACGTTTTCGTATTTGTACTCTTCGGCATCCCCAGCACCAATTTCATACTCGACAAGCGAGCCAGGGAATGTGAAGTCATGATAATACTGTCTAAAGTTATCCTCATCGGAAATCATCTGCATTGAGATCCACGTGTGTGGGAGCAGAAGAGGGAATCGAGACGTCCAATATTGGGTGAATTTTTCGGGTATTTCGCCGAGAAGGAGTTGTGATTCTTTCGTCAGTTCGTGATAATGATGTTTCTGGAATTTCAAAACAATGGCCACTTTAGCTTTACGGAACTTTCCTACTGATATAGAGCTGAAAACAAATAACTTGACTTTGGTTAGATTACGTAGTAGATGCTACGTGACTGTAGTATAAACTTGTCTTAAGTAGTCAGTTTCTTATTAGTAGATAACTAGTTGCCATGTAAGATGTTCGGAATAATCAAAAATTACCCACAATAGAGTTCAAAATAATAATGCACAATATGATTAATACCGCGTTCTCACCGAAATTGCTTCGTTTGTAAAATTTAATGGGTCCACTTGAAAATCGCGCTTGTGTTCATACTGACAGGGATTAAAGATTTGTGCAGATTGCCTTGCTTTGCGCGCGCGTCGACGTTGTAATACATTGAGTTAATTACAAAAATCGGGCATTTTAACCTTGATTGTATGTTGCACACGATTCAATTTGTTTGTTTCGTTCATTTTTCATCATAAAATTACATTCTTTGTCGCCTCCTAGATGTTGGAACCACCTAATTATCAGTTCGGGTAAATTTTCAATTCGTATTTTATCAGGCAATGTTTTGACGAAATTGCTTCTTGAACACTCTAGATGCGCGCGTTTGCTTATCGGAGTTGTATTACACTCGAATTTGGGTCTTCACGGCCTGACGGAGCGTTGTGTGTATACTGACCCAATTAATCTTTTTTTGTATTAAAATATGATATTCCTGAAACATAATTTTATCGTTTTGAAAAGATTGTTAATGAATTCGCACTGCATTTCTGAGTCACTTGATATAAAATGCGATAACGAAATATGATTGCAGTAGTTGTTAAAAATGTACATATTCCTGCATCGATCCCACCAACAACCGACCACTCAAGCACCAACTCAAGATGTCAACATGATTTGCATTTTATCACGTTCGTTTGTTTGCAAATCAGATATCTAAATGAGGAATAAAATCGCGCATTTAAAACATTTTCCTACACGTTCTTATGCAGTCGTTGAAATCAAGAAGCGAAAGTCAGCGTTCGGCAATTTGTCGCAAGATCTAGATTTAAACGAAACTTTAACGCGTGCGCCAGCGCAAGGCGATTTGACTTGCGCCTCCAATGGAATAAGATTTTTAACAATCAGTAATTAAGGAGTATATTCCACCTAGCAGGGTCAATAAATCGATTTTTCCGTTTCTTTTTATTTTCCTAAAAAGTTCTGAGATAATATTCGAATACAAATTCCAAGAAATCCGAAAGTTATAACAGAATGAATTATTTATCGATTGATTTATTCATTAATATATTTTCGAAGGCGTTTTTCTCAAAAGCATGTTTTTCAAATGGGCATCCATAATATCTCAACAACCAATCAACCACCGAACTTGTAATTATTTATGCTTTTTGGGTATAGAAAGAACAATATTTTCCTTGAAAATCGCAAAGTTAACTGCAAACGCTCGCCATATTGTCAAACATTGATATTTGCTTTTTGTTCATTGATATTTTGTTTTGACGAAACGCTAGTCATTACCGTTTTGATCTTCTTGTGTCAATTAAAAAAATATGAATAAAACATATTCTCGAAAACGAATAATTTTATCTAAGAATCCTGATTCGATAATAGTATCCTCAAACATGTACCAAAGTTACCTTTATCCTTACTAGATGAATATAATAATGGTCCTCATCATTCCTAATAGGAACATAGAGCCGTTAGCTTTCGCCTGGCCTTATCTGGATTCTCTGCATGTGTATTTTACGGAAATACGTGCAGGCCCATCGTCCAACTATCCTCTTTATTCAGGAAATCACGGAGTCATAGATCATAGTTTATATGGACACTGGGGTTTGAACTGGAACTTTTGCGTTACAACGCTTGTTCCTTACCATTCCACCCTGCACCCCCTAAATATCTGCCCCTTAAGAAATATTTTAAAAAGTGGCTAAACAATACCTTTGAACCGCTATTTTTATGTATCACGTATTTTTTTGTTCATTGTAAAAAAATTGTACCTGAATATACTACGAAATTTCAAATCCTAACAAAATGATCTGTGAAACTAATCACATTGTTTTATTTTTTGGTTTATTAAATGAAATATGGAATACATACTTTGTTTCTCAATGCCCTGAGAAGATCCCTGAGAGAATTACCCCTGTAGTTTCTGTACTTCCTCAAATCGGAGGAAACCTCCTGATCGATGTGTTTCTTCCAGTCACCACGAACAACAAACTGTGACTTTTTCTCCAGTGCCCGAAGAACCGGATCACTACCATCAGATTTCTCAACGCGATCACTAACATCTTGAAAGAATGCGAGAATTGTTTGCTTGCTCCAAAACATTGGATGATTGCAAACCACGCGGCAATCCGGCCTTTCTTTGGGAAACGGACTGATCAAGCTTTTTAGCAATATCTTATGCAGTTGGTTTCGATCGATGGTATCTGCCAACTCATCCATAGACCAACAGTTCTCCAAAATGTTTGCCTGGCGATGCAGGGTGTCTCCGAAAGGATGAGACCCATCGCTCAGTACATAATAAAACAGACATCCGAGAGAAAATAAATCAACCGCACAAGTTATGCTCTCGTCTTCGCGCAACATCTCCGGCGCAATCCAACCGTCCGTACCGGTGAGGCCGGAGCGTTTCGAAACGCTCACCTTCCCGAAGTGCAGTTTCTTGCTGAGTCCAAAATCCGATATCATAGCGCGCACGCGTCCATTAGGTGCAGTCACAGATAGGAGCACGTTCTGCGGCTTGATGTCACGGTGTACGATATCGAGGGAATGCAGATGCGCCAACCCCGCAGTCGCCTGCATTAGAATCTCCAGCTTCCCGATTGGCACACTAACGGTGCACGCAATATACTCGTTGAGCGTCGCCTGGCAGAGCTCGAGCGCTATGTAGCGAAACTGCTGGTCATGTTCGGTGCAAAAGTAGCGCACGACGTTCGGATGTGCGTCGCTCTCGCGCAATAACGCTACTTCACGATCGGCAAAGTCGAAGCACTCGGGTAGCAGGCGCTTGACAGCAACGCGCCGCCCTTCGAACTCGCCGCGATAGACAAACGTGCCCTCACATCCTTTGCCGAGCAGCTGCGTCTTGTCGAAGCTGATCTTGCCGATGCGCACACAGCCGTCGGGCGTCTCCACCGACTTCTCGATGGTGTGCCGCTGCGCGTACTTGAGGCACACCTGCATAATGCAGATGGTAACGAGGATCGTCGTCGCGAAGCTTACGCTCATCTGCAGCCAGGGCAAGCGCGGCTCTGTGAGTGTGGTTTTCGTGCGCGCCAACGGTGGCTGACTCTCATCTGTCAGCAGCTTGCTGTTGATGTGCTGGCCGGGTAACAGGAACTTCGCATCACTGAACTTTGGCAGATCGTAATGGCCGAGGTAGATAATACTGAACGACCGCGATTGGGACGGTACGCTTTGGAATGTCATCGTATCCATGATGGCATCGTGTGGCAGAGGATAGTCTTGACCAGGTAGTGGATAATCGATGATAAAACCCGCTGGTTGATGTTCACCATCGGGCCCTTCCAGCAACAACGGACGACCGTCTGCATTCGTAATCGTTACCATGTTTTGATCGACAAATGAGGGCAGGGCATATAATCCATCAGGATGTTCACCAATATATAAAGTTGGACTGAAAAGAACATCTACTTAAGTTTATACATTAAACTTAGGCATTATTGTATAACGCTCTCTTTTACGGCGAATTGAATAGCGGTTAGAGCCGAAAAGGACTAGAGTAAAGTTCAGTACGTTTTTACCTTGGCTTATCACCTTGACTTTCTTTAAATGTAATTAGATTAGAATATGATTAATATGGGTCTTAGTATTATATTTTCGTTATTTAAGAAATTACTAAAAAAGTATTAGTTTGTATGGATTTTGCATTCTGTATCTGTAGTTTTCATGTAAGGGTATGTTTAATTAAAGTTTGCCAAGGCACACTAAAAAGCAAGTTGTGTGTAGACATTTTCCCATGTCTGCATGTGTCGACATGCTTGTTTAAAATTCAATTTCTGTTGAAAATTGCACCAAACTTTAAAAGTATTTTTCTTTCTTTCCTCGAATATATTCCGGTAACGACGAACATTCTAGCTTTGTTGAGATCAAATTCTTCATCATTTATAAATTTATTTAAAACTATTAATTAAATAAAAACGCGAAAGGCAAACAAAAATTAAGGTAGACCTCGCGATTCAATGATTGGTGTTGCCGACTGGTAAAGAAAAAGACAAAATTTGTGCGCATGCGACGGAAATAACTGGTACCGCGTACAACGAGGGATGAAATCACAAGGATGAAATCACGGTTTCCAAATGCATCAATCTGTGACTCCTATACGTTTCTGATATTAGTGAAATTACTATTTCTAACACTGTTTTCAATATAACAAAACTAGGGCGCTTCTCGTTATACATACACAAAAGCCTTGAAAACAGGTCAAATGTTACCGTAAATTCACTTTATAACTCTCTCAATGAGATTGAAAAAAATAAAAGGTTTTCTCTGTTTATACTTACTATAGTTTCATCTGATGGGCATTCATAGTACTACGTCCCTCATCCAATAGATTGTTCACGAAATTCAACAACGTCTGATTCGAAAGCGATGTGAATGGCAGGGAAATCAAACCATCGGGATCGAGCACATACGCACCGATCACCGGACTATCAAATTCCTTCTCCCACACGACGGATGCGCGCCGCCGGTCGAGCGTGAGCAGTGTGCCTGTGCTGCTGCTGGCGAAATGCAGCATATCGTATTGCAATGCTGCCTCCTTGCCCATCGGCACGGCAGCGTACTCATAGAAGGTGACATTCCAACGCCGCTGCGATCGCTTTGCATCCACCATGCGCAGCGTGTACTCGGTGCGACCGATATAAATCGCGTCAGGTGTCTGCACCGGACAAGTCGGCCCATGCAGAATATCCCAGCCGAGTATTTGCTGGCGGTTGCCGGTCTTCGGATCAATTGTAAACCAAGTGTCCTTCTTTTTGCCGGTGTAGAGGATGCCATCGGAGCTGCGACATGGCGAACTCGTCACCAGCTCAGGTATCGTGAAGCCGAGCTTCTTGATGCGCTCTTTGGTGTTTGTGATAACGTACAGCGATCCGTCCTTGGGATCCGGCAGGAAAATTGAGTTAAATGCATTATCGCCGTCCTTCGGTACTGATATTATTGGCCCTGGAGATTTAACAAAATAACAAAAAAGTGCAAACATTATCATGATTGTTTTAGTGAAGGGTGTTTCAATAAGGCAGCCAGATATTAACTGTGACTGTCGTCAATAGACGACGCGACTGACGTGAAAAGTTTCGAGAAAAAATGATCTGCATATTAAAACTGCTATTTATTGTTATAAGGTAAGACTGTTTTTAACAGCAATATGTAAACACAGTCAAAGGGCAGTTGGATCGAGAAATGCCGCAACTGTGTGCTTTTTATCAGAACTGGAAAATGGATCCAGTCACATATTCCAATAAACAACTATTCCTTTTGGAACATTATTCACTTTTATTTAACATTTAAAATCTGTTCATCTTATTGAAACACCCTTTACATTTAATTATCTTTCTTAGCACATGTACAATGAATCTGTCGTAATTTAGCTTTAGGTTCCCCCCTAAATTAGCCAAAAAATCGATTGCTTGGAAAGAGTCTCAATCCATTTGCAAACGATTCAAGAAAATTCTTTTAAAATTTCATGTTAAACGCATTCACAGTGGAGTTGTTATATCTTCACAATTATTCTTATGTTTACCAACATTAAACGCGATTTCCCCGCAACAACGTTTTTCGATTTTGCGTACACAATTGGGAAAATTCTACTGAACCAATTATATATCTGAATTAAGGATAAATTTGTAGACAATTACATTCTCTAGAATACGACATTTTAAGTCGAGTTTATATATGAAAAATGAAATTTAAATTCTTTTTCGTTTCTTTGGGCAGATGCCTGTTTCCGTAAGGTTTGCAGACCTTAAACTGTATAAAATCAGGAAAATGCGTAGCTGATAAGGAGAGGCCACGCCCTGTCAAATGAAATTTTCAAAATAAAAATACAGTCGTCAAAAACGAGGCGACATAAAAATCGCGATCATTTGCAACTTAAAGATCGCCTTTTAAAATGTGAAAACATTTGTGAATAATTGAATTATTCATTAATCAATTATACACAATGTTACGAACCGAACCCGATCCACATCGAGAATATACACAGGGGAGAACACGTCTTACGGTCACTTACGGTGGCAACTGAATTTATTGTAAAAACGAATTTCTGAGGAAATGTCTCAAAGCCGACTCTAAATAACAACACATAA
>WSZQ02081853.1:0-16962 GCA_019419845.2 Weissflogia rhopalogaster
TGGACCGAAAAACTATACATATGAAACCTGTTAAACCTACAATGTAATATTTCAATATTTGACTTCATTAACGCGTATTAAATCGAATACGCAATGCCCTTGGGAGCGTTGAGAACAACGGCATATCTACACAAACATACACACACACACACACACACACACTTGCCTGACACAAAACGCTGATAAATCACCGCTTTGTTACTTGTTGCGTCGGTGGTGTTTCGCTTCAATTTGCACAGCGCCAGCAACAGACCACGCGGCGTACTTGGCGAACAATTGCAAATACTGTACCGTGCATTGATAGTTCCGCCACGCTGCGCTTCGCTAATGACAATTCGTTGTTTTAATGTTCCAAAGCGATGCTGGCTGAACACCACCGTTTTTTCCCACATCAGTCATGTCGATTGCTGCTCTCCCTGCGCGCCTACACAACTTATTGTCGTGGGAAATACCGCGCGGCGGCAATACGGGCGTAACGATCGCTCGGAATTTCTTTCCGTTATTTACTGATAACGCACAATTCACAATTGATAGAGAGGACACATTTGGCAAGCAATGCAGTGCTGTCAAACGTGCGCAACGAATGCGTGGGCGAAATTGTGAAAGTTTTGCGTTTAATTAAAGTTTCTGTGCGCGTTTTTTATCGCCATTTTTCCCCAAATGGATACTGAATGCGATGTGGTAAACTATGCGTAACTTCGGTGCCATTTTTAAAGCGATAACTGTTACGCGGTAGTCGCGGTTTTTTAAAACATTAATTTATTTGCCGTTGATCGCCCGGGACCAGACTTAAGTGGATCTTTTGGTAGTTGCAAGTTTCTTGAGTTCCGGGACACAAGTTTTACTTAAAGCTAACCGCAGACACGACTTTATTAAAACGACACAATGAACACACAAATACAAATACAAAATGCAAGCAAACCCGATAATTCACCAGAGGAGAAATAGGCAACCAACTCAACAATAACTTTTTACGGAAAGTAAATCGTTTCTCAGAGAAACGGTCACGACGTCTTACTCATATTGGAGCAGTATACTCACTATCCGTACATTGGATAGACGCACTTTATAGATAAACTGCTTCTTAGTGTGTCTTTGGTTGTATTCATATTGGTATTTTGTATTGCGTTGTGCCACTACAAAAACGTGGAATGCGATGACCTAGGTAAATTTCACTTCTGATGAGTTGGCTCGCGAATTTGTGCTGTTACTCTTATTTTGTGTGCGTTTTACTGTTGTAGTAATAAAGACGTTGTGTTGTTTTACATCCGAATTATATCCCTAACTTTCCGTCATTTCAAAGAATAGTATTACAATTCTGTGTTGTTCTTTGAATTTGTTCTTGCCTCGTCTGCTCTTCTACCTCATGGCCTCTTGTTCTTACCATTTCTGCCACTAACTTGCCAGCAACCCATAATCGTCGCACTGCCTCCTCCGAGATCCCCACCGCTTGATACGTCCTTTCTCTATTCTCCAGGTTCCCTCCTCTTCGCTTGCGCTCCACATCCATACCTTTTTCACCTATCTATCCTCTCCCATTCGTACATCGCCCACACTTTTACTTCATATATTAACATGGGCTTCACACATACATCTCAGATGTGCATTACTAAATTCCAGCTACCCCCCCAGAATAGCTAGCACTAACAAATACAAATAAACAAATAACCAAATTCAACAACCTTTTTCTATCACATAGCGGTGTAAGGGATTAGTAACTTTCACTAAACTATACGAATACAAAAATGTCTATAATTTGCGTGTTGTTCTAAAGAACAACAACAAAAAACAGTGTGCAAATAAAAACGATACCAACTTCAAAAATCAAAATCATCTCGTAACTATCAGGCAATCTGCCAAAATGCATTCGCACCAAATGCACAATATAAAATCAGTCGATAAAATTTAATTAAAATCAATTTCACTTGCATTAGCAATGCACACTGCCAATAATAACCATCGTACAAATGCAATAACACGATTTCCATGCGATAATTTCCAAACGTAATGTTTAAATAATTTAACAGAACCCATCGGAAGCATTAATTACAACAACTACAGCAATAATCACACGGTTTTCTAACTAATGAAACGACAATGAAATAAAACGCTTCTGTGTGTTTTACGTTTTTTCCAATTTTTGCGGCGATACAATTTCCGCAAAATATCCAACGCTAATCGAATTAAAACCTCGATTAAGCATACTTCAACACAAATGCGCGGCAGCGTGTCAATTCACGAGTAGTGCCATATTTCCCCATTTGTTTCGCGCTCGATTTACCCGACATCAAACACGCTAAATTACCGAGAAAAAAAGCGACAAATGAAACCAAGCCGAAAAAAACGTTTTAAATCTCGAGCAATCATGGCAAAACTTGTAGAATGCGAATTGTTCGCTGCTCAAACTTTTATGATTGTTATTTGAGGTTAATTTTGGTGCTCGGGAATTTTGTTGCAAAGTACTTTCGTCGGCTGGATGAATATGCTATGTTATGCTCATCCAGGAGTATCTGGGAGATTGTTATCCCTGAGATTAGAGTGTTCAGGCGTGTAATTTCGTTGCGTGATGGTAGAACGTTTCTTCTTATTCTCTCACATGGGTTTTAAGGTATACACTTTTCGGTTGGGATACATTTTATGGACGTAAGGTTATGATATATGGAGATTAGGGGATCATGCACAATTAATCGGAGTAATACGTAGATAATCTCTAATTTATAATCATTTTTGATGCAGATTTTCTTGAAATATCGTTGGATAATAAATGCATTGTTAAGTTATTGCTTATATAATGTTCTGTTATTGACAGGAAAGATAATATCAATGTTAGAAATTAATTTTTATTATTATTCAACAACCTTTTTCTACCACATTGTGGTGTAAGGGAATAGTAGTAACTTTCACCCGGCCCAGTATCCCGGCCCGGTATCGCTACTGATGGTACTTGCTCTAAACTTTCTGTGCATACGGGTTTTTTTCTGGGGACCGTTGCAAGAGGACCGCTCAAACTTTATTCACGTTTTTATCGTGAGTTCACACGGCGCCGCAGCCACTTGTTGAGTGGGGAGACCAAGTGGTTACCCATCCAACGCTTAGCTACGTCCGACGTTGCTCAACTGCAGTGATCTAACGACCACCGAGCTCCACAACGCGGCAAGCCGCCGTTGTTAGAAATTAGTATAGAGTTAAAAGTTAGTACAGATTAGATAAATTTAGATTAGGTTAGAGCATTACTACGTAAGGTCTGTTAAAATATGTTAGGTTTGGTAAGACTACCTTTATAACATAATGTTAATCAATTTGTGGCTTTTATGTTAAGATTTCGATACTTTTACTCCTAAAATGTGTTAAAATGAGGTTATATTTCTACAGTTTTGAAGTAATTTCACATAATCAGAACTAACCTCTTAAAGTTCTGATTAGAACACGTCAATATAAACATATTATCAAAAATGTGTAATGTTCATTCCTCTACAACTATAATAAATATTTTAAGAGGTTACTTTACAGGTTAAGTCTTTGCAATGCACTTATAAAACCGTAATAGATCTAGTAACTAATTTCCCTATTTCATTATACCGATAAAACTCCCTCAATATTTAATAAGAATGATCGAACGTCGTTCATCGGATTGTGAGCAACAACCACAATAATCCTCACTAAGACCCAATCGCATAATAACATACGTTATGAAGATATGCGATGGCTCAATGAAATAATAATTGCGTCTTTATGACGATTGCTTTCGCATTTTCGCGTGTGCAACAACTGGTCGCAGCCACAGCACCATCGTTGTTGGCGATTACGGCTTGCGAACAAAAATTATCCAATGCCGCATACATAGATATAAGAAAACCACGTACCTGCTTGTAGGTTTGTACTTTTCATATTCCCTCGTTGGCCAAGCAAAAAGAAACGGAGGGATATAACACTAGTCACTGTCACTCGCCTTATTTTGCTGGAAACTGGCAACATATTTGGTCGTAACACTATTTTCGGAGCTCGTGCATATTGTTAGGCGCTTTATGAACACGGATTGCAGCGAAAAACATAGTACTTTTAGCCAAAGTGGCCAAAGTGGTTTTACCATATTCGCGGACACCAACATTAACATCACTTGCTGTTTTCAATATTACAACTGTTAAGAATCACGCCTACGTACTGGTTTATTCGCCATTTTTTGAATTTGAGTTGAACTTGTTGAACTTGAGTTGAAAAAAAACAAAAGTTGTTTAAATTTTAAAACTGTCAAATGTCATTTCCACTTGTGGAAACTAATGTTAGAGGACGCTTTCAGAAATAGTAAAAATTAAAAAAAGCTATTCATTGCAAAACAAAACGGTTAGCCGATTATTAAATTATAATTAATATTTACTAACATAATTGTTACTTATTCTTAATTTTACAGACTTTTTAAGGTTTTAAGAAGTTTTTAAATTCTTGAATTTTCCAATAGATGGCGCTATATGTATCAATTTAAAAATAAAGTTCAATTAAAAACTCCTAAAAACGAAAATAAATACAATAAAATCTAATAATTCATAGAAAATATACAATAACATCCTACAAACGGAGATCAGAGCAAGTATTACAACTAACTGTAAACGCCAATTGCATAATTCCACATTATCGTCGATAATTCTATGCGTTTGTGGCGATATTAATCAAGAAATCACCAATTTGCATTTGCAGTTGATTGTGAATGTTTATTGCACTCGTGGCCTATTCGACAAACCTCTTCGCCTCATACCGCATTGGGTGCAAAAAGATCGAAAAGTGCAAACGTACACTCACAGCCGAGAACGCCGCGGCGAATAATTAGAATAATAGAATTTGCATGCGTCCAAGTGACGCAATGTTGTATGTTTCGAGTGCGATACGGCCTCATTGCAGAAATGTCAAGGACGTTCTCCACCTTCGAATTGTGGTCCGGTTCGATTCCTTCTCGTGCGACGTCGAAAAAATGGCATTTATAACGATATAATCGACATAACCTCAGTTTTAAACCTGAAAAGAAACGAGTGTCTTCAAAAGAAATTGATTTTATTGAATGCTTTTAATGTAATTACAGACAATTACAACAATTTGAAGAGCTAAAAAGCGAACGAGAACGAAGGTAAGGCCATCTTATTGCTGAATGATTCAGTCACGATCGAATGATTCGATTGATTCGCTCGATTATTGAGATGCGTTGGTAAATATTGCAACATTTCGCAATGTTACACAAATTACTGTTATTTATACTCGAGAACAGTTGCATGATAATTAATTAACGCATTAACGAGGTGCAATCTAGGCAAACAGTTAATCGCTGGACCTTTTCCGGCCACAAATGTGCCGTTGTGTCAACGTCAACCTGATTAAAACAGCAGAATAAAATCGAAACTCAAAAATCGGAAGTTTTTTTGCACCTTACTGGGACATCCTCGCCGGCTAACGGACGTACTAATTACACCAATTACCTAATTGGTTCAATTTGTGCGAGGGGCACGATGAGGAGAGGAAGAGATGTGTTGGCCGAGTCACATCACTTATGTTAATGACGTTTTAATCAAACATCGTGTGGAAATCGCGTAATTATTTCAAATGTACGCGTTTGTACGTACAAACACGTACGTTTACGTTTATTTAAATGAAAAGTTAATTTCATTTAGGTTTGGTTAAGTTTTTTACAGGGAAATTTAGAAGGAGAAAGTTATTTTATCGTTTAATCAGACATAATGCGACGGTTATTATAAGAAGGAAGTCAAATAATTGAATAAAATAACTGAATTTTTTTTAATTGTACTTTTTTTAAGTTTTTTGTTGTTTTTCAAGTGGTATAGCTTTGAAATCTGTACTTAAACATTTATTAAGCCATTGTAGAAGGAGATATAGTGTAGTAGGAGGACTTACCTTGACTGTAGGAGGAGTTAGTGTTGTTGTCGGAAGAGCTATGTGATTGCAGAAGTATACCTTTGAAATGTGTCCTTAAATCTTTGTTGCGTCATTGTAGAAGGAGATATAGTATAGTACGAGGAGTTATAGTGTAGTAGGAGGAGTTATAGTGTATTAGGAGGAGTTACATTGATTGTAGGAGGAGTCAGTGTAAGAGCTATGTGATTGCAGGAGGAATTATACTCATTGATAGAGGAGTTAGTGTCATTTGGCAGGAGCTATGTGATTGTAGGAAGAGTTACATCATTGTAAGAGCATGTTTAGTAGTATAAGCAGATATAAGTAGTATAGCTTTGAAATGTGTCCTTAAATCTTTGTTACGTCATAGTAGGAGGAGTTACGATCGCCATGGGATGACTTATATTCATTGTAGGAGGAATTAGTGTTATTGTGGGAAGAGCTATGTGATTGCAGGAGGAATTATACTGATTGTAAGATAAGTTAGTGTCATTTGGGAGGAGCTATGTCATTGTAGGAGGAGTTATAGTATTGTAGGAGGGGTTATATGTTTTAATAGGAGTTAGAGTCTTTATGGGGGGAGCTATAAGCAGTTTAAGACAAGTTATAGTATGGTAGGAGGTGTTGCGATCATTGTGGGAGGAGCTATTTAAGTGTAGAAGCAATTATACTATTATATGAAGTGTTATAGTGATTATAGGAGTCCATAATTCATATTGATTCATCTTCATAGCTTGCTGGCAAATGTGTAGATAGAAAAATGAAGTAAAATTAAATTGAAATCAACTTTACGACATGTTGGATTTAGCTTGATGGCGGTGAAAGTTTGATTAATTACGCTCGCACACCTACACAAAGTTTCGGTCGCTTCCGGAACAAGCCGTACACGCTCGTGCGATTAAAACTATTCGGTTACTGCCATGCCAGCAACCCCTTAAGCATCTCAAGATAATCCTTCGTGTGCATCTACACACACACACACACACACACATTCATATTGTTTGCAAAGTTGGCTGATTTCACATCGAGCATTTCAGGTCTTGGAACGTGTTAGCATTATTCGCATGAGCTACCATTAGGGCGGTTACTTGCGGGTAATTTGCGACAATTTCCTGGCTGCAATCAGCCACCCCCTTAAATTTCATTTAAATTCTCTACACTGTTTATAGTTATAGTACAATAGACTATTTTGTATTTTTTCTGTCTGTTAAAAGAATACCTAATAACTTAAGTTGTAATAATGAAAAACAATTAAATGTGGTAACGTATTGAAGATAATTTAATGGCCTATCAAACGTTATAGTTTTCATTTTCTTATCAGTTATGTTAAGGATGTTATCATCGAAAACAAAAGCAAACTAGGAATATTTCTTTGGAATTTAAAAGTTACTTTTTCCGAGCATATATCTATAAAACTATTAATGCTATTGAAATGAGTTTGGTTTCAAAGGATAGAAAATTTAAAGGACTATATTATACTGCGTATTACCAAAATTTATCAATAAGCGCTTTTTGATTAAGAAGAAATTTATATTTGAAAAAAAAAAACAGGTGAATCTTCTTTGTACCCTAACAAAAGTTTAAGCTTTAAAGGGTCATAACTGTTTTTGGAATAAAATTAGAAAATTTAGTATGATATCACATGAAAGATAATTTAAAGTCCTATCCAATGATTCTCTTTCAATTTTCTTATCTATCATATCATGAATGGTATAAACAAAAACAAAACCAAAAATGTGAAAAATATATTTTTGAAATTTGTAAAAGTTGCGTTTCCGGACGTTTATCAGCAAAACTATAAATGTTATTTAATTAAATTATCATTTATATCATATTAGTATCGTCATATAGATAATTTAAAGATCTATAATATAATATGTGTTGCTAAATTTTAATAATATGCTTTTCTTGGATAACTAGCTATTTATCCAAAGGAGATAAATTACTTCTCACTTAGAAAGTATAATCTTTAAACACCCGTAACTCTTCCTGGAATAAAAGTAGAAAATCAAATAAGATATCACAAGAAAGGGAATTTAAAGACCTATCAAATGATGTCATTCGTATTTTTTAATCTCCACGCAATTGAGGTTATAATTAATGTTTAAACTAATTTGAAAATATGTTGTTACATTATTCTCTATGTTTTAGAGCTCAATTTTCTGGAAAAAAAAATAAGCGTAATTCACTTTAAAAAATAGAAAATTAAGGAATAAAATTAAGGCTGCAAATGACATATTTTCCATCTACAATTGCGCTTTGTGTTTTTTATTCTATTACGAAAAATTGCACCAGTTAATTCCATTTTAATTTCTTGCGCTGGTGCGTTTAAACGCTTTTCCTTGTTGCCCGCTTCTTGTTTTCCTTTCTCCACACTAATGGAAAACAGGATATGAGAAAACGTGGAGAAAATATGAATAAAGCCAGAACGCTCTTCTGAATTATGTAGCTGATTTATGATGCTCTCTCTCCCTCAACAGACAGAGGTTGATAATAGATCGCATGTTTTATTGCGTTAGCTTTTTTGCTGGTTAAGGAAATAAAAATCGCCTGTGATATTTTAGCGCGAAAACTTTGTCGTGGGCGCTGAGCTGGTAAATATTTAAGAAATGAAATTGTTGGCTGTCTTGCAGAAGGATGAGATGGGTGTGGGTGGAGATGAAGGATGTTGAGGATGTGAAGATGTGGGAAAAGTGCAATTTATTTCGAAATTTTCATTTGCTTTTTATCCCTCCACTTGCCACCTGTGGTGCTGGCTTAGTAATGATAGGGTGTAATAAATCGCGGCCGTAAAGTTTACTTGCAAGTCGCCTTTCTATGTGCAAATAGATTAATTACGGCGAAAAGTTGCGCTCTGAAGAGGGATACGTTTTTTTTTCTTCAAGGATTTCTGATAATTAATTGGGTTTTCTTGAAGATGTTTTAGTTTTAATGAAGTTTTAGTTTTAATGAAGGCTCTTTTTAATCAAACTTATTTATATGCTTCGAAGCGTATCGAGGCTCCGACCAACTGGTAGCCGGACCGGTCATTGTGGTTCAAATCAATGTCGGGCACTTCTCCGCGGGCTGACCATCGCGTGTGCACTTCAACGTCGGGCTAATCGTCGTGAGAGCACTTCATCGTCAGCATTATAAAACGTGAACGGCTGCTTTGATTATTATAGAAACTTGAAGTATTAATGATTATTACATTAGCTACCAGATTCTTTCTTCTTTTGAAATATCTAACATAGTTTTTGAGATATGTTCGTTAAAGTCAGTTCAGTGGGACTGTAAGCAACCCAAAAATCAACGCATACGATGACAGCGGAAGACGTACGACGGCAACTGTTAACACGATCGTCGTCGAGGGTCGCCGATGTTCAAATTCAGACCTCAAGGTCGTTTCGGAGAACTTGTTGACCCTATCAGCGAGAGTAATCGCGAAGTAGACGTCGCAAGGCGGCGTCGGTCCCTTAGCCACCTTGCGATGCAGTTGATACTGAGTTCGTCAGTGTGCACTGTCATTTCCCCTGCGTAATTGTGAGCTCGGGGGTTATTGGTCGGGCTGGTTGAGCTATTCACTCGCTGATAGTGCCCGCAAACCCTAAATTACCCTAATTCTTTAACATATGTAATTTTATATTTACCATATGTATTATGAAAGCAGAGGTAAATAATTATAAATACCTAGGAGTAACACTGCATGACTCGGGGGAACAAAACATTGACATAGAAAATAGGATAAACAACGCAAAGAAACTATACTACACACTGAGTAAATACGTATTAGAGAAAAAGGAAATAAGTAGAGAAACCAAAATGAGAGTATACAAAGCAATATACAACATTCGGCTGTGAAACCTGGGTACTAAATGAAAGGGAAAGAAGTCGGCTGCGAGCAGTAGAGATGAAATGTCTTAGACGAAGCTACGGGGTTACGAAAATGGACAAAATCAGAAGCACAATAATTAGACAAGAACTCCAAATAAAGAGCATAGAAGAGTACATCGAAGAAAGGCAATTAGACTGGTGGGGACACTTGCTCTGAATGCCCAGAGACAGGCAAACAAAGAAAATTTGGGAGGCAAGAATCCAGGGAAAAAGAAGACGTGGTGGGCCCAGAAGAACTTGGGACTTGGGCATAAAACTTGTTTTAAAACTACCTAATTATATCGTCTTCAAAACATATTTTATAGCTATTGCAGTATTTTATACACACACTGCACAATATGGCGTCATACGAACGCGTAACATTAGACAATTTTACGCCGTAAACTTGGGAAAAGTGTTGTGCAAGAAACGCGGCCGTATTGCCATTCGCGCAGGCGGGCGGGCGCTCGAACAAAAGTTAATCATAAAATCGACGGCGTATATTGAAACAAAGTTGGGCCTCCACGCTCGACTCACTCGTTCAGCCCGTCGCGTCGCGTAGATGCAGTTTGTACGAATAATAGCGAACGCAAGGCGCTGCCCTTTAATTGGGCCGTAAAAAGTAAAAACCCTCGCATAATTGAAGTCTTTCGATATGTGTTAGCCGAACAGTGGAAGAAGAAAAAAAGTTTACTATGCAATAACCCTACAGCCGCCACGAGTTCGCATGCGTACGTATGTGATCGAAATCGCTGGGAAATGATGAAATACGCGTATTTTTCTTTTATTTCTTACCCACCGCCGGGAAAACGTCGTAAAAGCATTCAAATTAAACTGTCTAGTCGCAGTTAGTGATTCATGTTTATCCTTTCTTGATTTTATGCTGCCAAAAGAAAATGAAAATGATTGAGATGCAAGAAGAAAGATTTTGTTGTTGGGAGATTGCGTTTTTTGGTAGGTAAGTCAATTAGTTGAATATATATATATCTTAATTGTAGTGATTTTAAAATGATATCTAAGATTCTTCGATGGGGTAAATAAGGAAAAATTGCTAATAAAAATCTAGCTATACACTTACCACACAAAAAGGCGAAATTAATAAAGATGTAGAAAATGTTAGCTTGTAATATTAAAAATTGTTGATCCGGTTCGAAGGATCATGACATTTGGTTCCAAGGATTTATGCGTGTCCCAAGATTTTTGGTGTTTTTGAGATCTATACCTAAGATATTTATTGTGTTGTATTTTTTTGCTTTCACCTTTGTGAATTCAGTTTCAGTCACCAAACTCTCAAAATGCACTCATATTCAGCATCACTATTCGAATTAATGTTCATGTATTCATCCGTAATAAGCCATTGACATAGTTCAACTAACGTCAAAATTCACAAGAATCCACTTCATAATCCTTCAACTTTCTTCATAGTCCGTCCAATATGGACCACCCCTTTTCATGGTCCTTCGAGCCGGATCATCACTTTTCATGGTCCTTCGAACTGGATCACCTCATTTCATAGTCCTTCGAACTGGATCATCCTCTTTTCATGTCATTCGAACTGGATCACCTCTTTTCATGGTCCTTCAAACTGTATCACCCCTTTTCATGGTCCTTCGAACTGGATCACCTCATTTCATAGTCCTTCGAACTGGATCATCCTCTTTTCATGTCCTTCGCACTGGATCACCCCATTTCAGGATTCGTGAAAATAGAGTTTATCGTCTTCAGAGAGAACATTGTTTCACCCCAACGTGTTTTAAAGGACAACGATTTGTCTAAGTCTCCTAAGAAACCATCGACTTCCGAGACAGTGAACACCTTGGTTTCTTTCGGATGTAAAACTAAATAGTTGTGAAATTTCACAAATTTATAGAGTTTGAGATTTTCTTTACTACAGAATCGCGTGTCTTTCAAAGCAAAGCAAACATCTTTCAGGAAAAATCTTCTGGAGAGCTTTGAATATTTAGCTATTTTCCAACTGCTGCAGCTTTTGCTCCTCTCCACTCTCCCTTTCTTTCGTTCTGGCCTGAAACCTTAATCCCTAAACATGCTATTCATACAAAAAGTACAGCGAAGCGTGTTCAACAAGCCGGCCGAAAGCAAAGACTTTATTATGATTTTTGCTTATAACATCATTGATCTGCGAGTTGAAAAATTGGAAAATATCTCAATTTACAGATCGTTAAATTCTCTTTTTAACTGTATACAACTTTTATAACTGATAATACTAGTAATGTGTTGTAACTGTTCTTAGATTAATCTAATTTAAAGGAATCCACTCAGCAAATTTTCGTCGATAAATCTACAACAATCATTCAATTTTTTCAACTGTCAAAAATTTCACCATTCATCGATGAACCTCCATTATTATCTTTATAATCGTGCGACGAAATTTATCATTAATGACTATGGTAATGCCAGATAAAAAGATCTAGCAACTAAAAAAGGCGTACGATCTAAGCCATGCATCGGTCGATCTTATCATGCTGTGTCATTGCGAAGGTGATTCAACGACCCAACGTGGCCAACAAAGGAGACACGATGGAAGGAAACAAAGAAGTCGCAACCATGCCGCGCTGCAGCGGGGCAAATGGAGAGACACATGAGACTGGACGCACTTACTTATTGTGTGTATGTACGGTGTCTATGAGCGTACTTGGTGGATAGACTTTGCTGCGGTGTTCGTTTGTTGGCGAGCACCAGGGCGAAGGAAGAGGCGTCATGCTGGGCAAACGTTCAATAGCCTCCGCCAGCGGTGCTTCGATAATGGCCAAGTGGGCACCTTAAGCTAAACATGCGCAATGCTCAATCTCCAGCCGAGCGTAACCTTTTCCCTTCGATGGGGCTAGAGCTTTTGACCAGCGCCTGGAAAAATCACCAATGTACACACACTTAAGTACGTCCATCAATAAGTCCAGTCGTGAATAGTAAGAATCAATTTTGAGGGCTTCGGAGTGATTTGAGTAGTAAAATTTCTTGTGTAAATTGCTCTGTAACTCACAGTCATATTAATATAAACTAATTTCTTAGATATCATATTGTAGACCTTGAAATTGTCTATGTAATGACATCAAAGTTACTTCAGTAGCACAAATAGTTTTAGATTTATAATATAAGAAAAATGCTTTCATTGAAATTTATAGTATTTTGGTTATGATTATTGTTTTTTGATTATAACATCATTGATATTCAAGGAGTATATATTTAATGAGTGGTTTGAGACACCTGAAACCTCATTTAAATTTCAATAATTTACCAATTATTTTGATAATTATTATTGTTTTTTGATTATAACATCTTTGATATTCGAGGAGTATATATATAATGAGCGGTTTATGACACCTGAAACCTTATTTGTATTCTTTAAATTTTTTAAACTAAGTTAGTCTACTTATCAAAATCATAAAAAATATAATGCTCACAACCCAATGAAATATATTGCTATATTGCTATAGATCTTCATAACTAAAATTTATCGTCCATCCGATAAACATCGATATATGGACCTGCCTCAAAGTGAGTGTGATTTAAGCAGACTTTCAACTTTTCTGACGCAAATCTGCCGATTCACCTACCGTCAAAGGCCTAACTCTACGCAAGCACCTAACTCTTGTAAGTCGGGCGGGTTTAAGTCACCTCGTTGATACCGATGCGTATTTTTGTGGGTCGGCTAACGGTAATGTGGTTTTCTCGTTTGCACCTTGTTGGCACACGCACACACACACACACACAGACACACACACCGCGCATATCGACTCACAATCAGCCTTAACTCAGCAATCTGCAAGTTTGATGAAGGCAGATGATGCACGACAAGGCTAATCCAATAAAATAAATAAACTCGCTGCCAAGTCACTCAAAATCTGAAAATTTCCATGTTATTCGTTGTTATGCAGTTAATCATTGGATAAAAACAGACATGACTCAATTAAACTCTGTAGTACTTCATATGCATAATAGAGATACAAATTTAGTAGCTTTGCAAAATCTACTTAACATAAGTAAGATTATATTAAGTGATTTATACTAATAATAGTTTTCTTAAAAAAGTTTTGTTTGTTGAAATTTTCTTTTTCTCAAATTATTCTTTATATATTTTTAAGAAAAGTAAGCAAAATCTTCTTAAATTGAAGAAGTTTAGTTTGAACGCCATTAAATCCTATACAAATAGGCAGTTCCAAAAATTCCCTTAATGAATACTAAAATATTATAAGAAAAATGGGTTAAGTGCCAAAATTTGTTTCGGGAAAACGGACCACACTCAAATGTATCCGTAAATGCGCACATATGCTTACAAAAACACCAATAAACAAGTTTGTGCAAAAAATGATGACGAATAACAAACAATTTGCACATGTTGTACATAACGTGCCTTTTACTACACTAATATGTAGGGATGTCAACTTCTCACCAAGTATCTATACTATTGAAACTTAGATACTTTCGATACCCAAGTATCGACACTTATCGGTATCGAAAATACACCTTGGCGCCATCTGTTGATAATTTTTCAAATTATTTTTACTTGTTACAGTAATCTTCCAGTATATTATCGACCTCATCTTTCTGAGGTTACTACGTTTTGAGAATGAAAAATATCGCGGTAATTTCTAAGTAATAAAATTAATGCTTGTAAAATTACCGATTGAGTAAATTAAAACTAAACTAAGTTTATATCAAAAAGCAAAAATTTAAGCAAAATTTAAACGAATTTGAATTGTAGGGAAGTATCGCTACTAAGCACCAATGCAACAAGTATTTTAAAAACAGGATGAAGAATCAAAATTGATAACTTAAGCCAGCTACACCCGTGCAAAAAGAAAACTATAAGCTCAATGTCTTGGAGGCAATATACATCCAGCAGACTACTTCAAAAAACCCGGACCTGGTGATAAATGACAAAACCGATATTTTGGTCAGCTCCCAACTAATTCGTCTCCAAACCTCATAAAACTTTATAATGTAAAATTTTTGTATAAATACATCTTTTGTAACTTTTGACTCGCTAGTACCCGACGATGCCCAATGGCGAAATGTACATCGTACGATTTATCTATTAAACTTGTAAAACATTGACAAAAATTGTGTTTTCACATCAAAGTATCAACATGTTTTATCAACAACCTACAGTCCTCTCTATTAATCGAAATTTTGCTCAGAGAATGTTTACTTCTACTTAGAACGTTTATTCTAATTGGTGGTTGTGATTGACAGATGGCCTCAGTGTGACGGCATGTCAAAAAGTATCGAAAATGACCGCTTCGATATTATCGATAAGTATCGATAAAAGTCGTTAAGTATCGACAAGTGATATCGATACTTATCGATACCGATACTTATTTTGACATCCCTACTAATATGACCAATTATAGAGTGGTCCCTTCTGGTATGATCAGGAAAATTCTCAAAAAATGTTTGGCAATCAAAAGATTTGCCATTACTGACATAAAATCAACGTCTAAATAACGTAAAGTGACTTAAATTTCGCAAGCTAACCTAAAACAGAAGTTATTATAGTTTTACACCGCTATAAACTAAATTAAACTATTATTAAACGCACTTAAACAATCTTCAGCAAAATAACTAAACATAGAACCATGCTTAAACTAATTCTAAACAGTTGGACATCGAGAAACATGAAACATTTAAAGGTCAAACCAGACCAATCTCTTTCTCCTTCAGCCTCTGGCCCTATTATTACTCGCTGTATACGTTGATATTACCAACTATATTACGTCTAACAATAAGCACAACCGCAACCGTTCGGTGCGCCACAAACAGTTTGTAATAAATTCGGTCATACTCGTAAATCGCGTTCCAATTTCTGCTCCCTCGAAGTGAAAATTCTAGCCTTATTCCATCCATATTGCGGCATCGTGTGCCATATTTGGCGGCTGCCACAATCTGTTACCTTGTTGGCAGCAGCCAGCTGTTGCTTTCGTGCCCAGCCTCTGCAACAAACTGACTCAACTATCTCTTGAACTCCATTTTTCAATCGCATCGCTTCATTTCTTCGGAGCTTTTGTGGCCTCATCCATTCGATTCGATATCGTAACACTTTGCGGATTATATAAATACCTAAACAAAGAAATGCAAAATGTGAAAATGTAAAGCAAACAATAACATATTATTTAATCAAATTTATAAGAAGAATGATGGCTTTTAAGAAAATACCCAGGATTAATATAAAAGCGATGATTTCTTAATTTTTTTACATAATATGCATGATTACGTATCGGTTACGTGGTTTTTCGTGATTTAGTTTAAGGAAGGTTGACTTAAATTAAACATAGTTACCAATTTTAAGTTGATTGATTGATTTCCACGATTTAGCTCTTAACGACCTAATATTATAACAAGCCGAGTAGGTAGAGCGTTGGTCTACAACACAGGCAGACGGGGTTCGAGGTCCCGGGGTGGACAATCATCAGTGTGAATTAATTAATTCACACACAACACACAATATATACAACACTCACACACTTCTACCTAATCAACAATCAACTTTCAACACTAGACACTCTACAACATACTTTTACTATAAACATCACTCTGTTCAACACCATCAACAACTTCAACAACATCTACACCAATAACAAAACAAAAAAAACATTGTAAAATCAAAACATATATATGTAAATACATGTCGGAAAGACCGAAATGGTCAATAGACACTAAAATATATCACTTATTATTATTATAACAAAGCGAGTTTAACAACTTAAGTCTACTTAACTTAAGTAAGTTTATGTTAACTGACTTAAGTTTAATTAACTATAAAATTAAGTTTGGTTTCACTTAACTTAAAACAAGTACAGTTTGTCGAATTTTTGTTTTACTCGGTTTATTCCTCACATTTTTTGTGAGAAAAGTAAACAAAGTTTACTTAATTTAAATAATGTTTGTTTAATCTCTCTTAAATCCTATACAAATAAACAATGTTATACAATTGGCAATAATATTTCGTTCTTCATTACTCTAATATAAGAAAAAAAAGCCAAGTGCTAAAGTCAGTTTCGGGAAAACGGGCCACACTCATATAAATTCTTAAAGATAATTGGATGCGATGCACTAACCAGCTCATCTACACACCAATACAATTGTTTGAGCCTAAAATGATGACCAATTGCAAACTATCCATCTACGTGATACATAACGTAACTTTTCACACAGAAATCAAACCAATCACAATCTACGACGAATTAATGAACGTTTCAA
>WSZQ02081874.1:0-13680 GCA_019419845.2 Weissflogia rhopalogaster
GTTTTGTATAATATTCATTTTTAAACATTTTGTTAAACATTTTAAAGGACCCCTCGCGATTCCCGAGACACCCTTGGTTCTACCCTACTTGGTAATAGTATTGAACAAGAAACATTTCCTTTACCATGCATCCCCACCGAGAATCGAACTTGGGACCTTGCCATTACTACTCACCGACCATACCACTGCACACCTTGACTGACCAATATTCCTTTGTTAATAAATATTTCTCTGTATTGCTGGTATTGCCATCAGGTTTTGTATAATATTCATTTTCATTTTTTTTTAATTTTAAAAGGACCCCTCGCGCTTACCGGATCACCCTTGGTTCTACCCTGCCTGGTGATAGCGTTGATGGTGATGGAAAAACCTATCGTTATGCCGACTTGATCATCAAACACGGCGATGCACTAATATTAAGGATAAGTGAATCCGTGGGATTCAACGACAAAATCCACCCTGTTCGTCTCCCAGCCCCAGGAGACTACGTTAATGAAGGTGTTCCTGTCACTTTAAGTGGTTGGGGAGGTACCGGCAATGGTTTGTCAGATAAACTCCTTTATACTACCTTGAATAGCATAACCAATCAAGAGTGTAGTAAGTATTTCGGTACTCTGAAGGATGACGTACTATGTGCTCTTAACCATTATAGTACTTCCTGTGGGGTAAGCTAGTTAAAGTCGGTGCAAAAGATGATGGAATAAACACCATAAATTTTTTTTAGGGTGATAGTGGATCGCCAGTGGTACATTTTGATAGTAACAATAATAATATTGCAACTCATGTAGGAATTCTCAATGCTGGGGTAGCAGGTGATTGTGGACAAGTTGATTATCCTGCTTTGATTACGCGCACTAATAAGCATGTTGATTGGATCAATTCGGAAATTCAAAGACATTCTTCGTAATACGATGAAAAATGGCGAAGCATTAATATTCCACAATTTGCAAGCAACCCTTATTGTTAAATTCTTTTTTTTTCATTATCTGTAAAACATTATATATAAAGATTTTTGGGACTTTTCTTTTTATTCAGTAAAATTGTATGCAACGAATTAACATCAAGTTGTTCTAATTCTTATTTTTGGTAATATATCCAATATTTGTTGAAATGTTGTTGCAAGTGGGAAACCATAGAGATTACAAAGGAGAAGCTATTTCAGCAATAGGATAATCAGATAATCAGTATTCAAAATGTAATAATAAAGTGATAATAAAGTCATGTTAATTAATGAACACCAAGACCATCATTACCCTGGACTCAGCACGGTGGGATAGTAATCTCCTGATCAGTACAATCAACGAGAGTCCCGGAAAGTCATAGAACAGCCAAGCGAGTAACCTATAAATATCCAACAAAAAAGATCCCGGTCAAGTTACGCACCCTTAGAAGAATCCTGCATTTGCTGGCACCTGAATGTTTACTGTACTGAATGTCTTTCCAGTCCCCAGTTACCGCAGTGCAATTTGGAATACTATCATCTTTGATTTGAATTATTATATAAGAGGAGCTTTAAGATCGAGTCCTCCTCTGATACCACCTCCAAATCTAGACAGCGGAACTTGGAAACCCTTATTAATGGCTTTGCAAATTCGGGTTGTTTCATTGCTCAAAATGAAGTTTATTGCTGATGTTTGTGTGGTCATACAGTGGAATGTGAATTCGCTTCTCACCCCTAACTTTCTCCAAACCTCAATCAAACCTCTTCCTCTCTGATCTGGACCAAGAGGGCACCGCAATATTCCTGCAGCACCTTCTGCGCCAACCAGTCGGCAAGACTCAGGGCACTCATACAACTGTCTTCGTCGCTTCTTGCTGCCTGATGGTGGCACCCTCTTCATCGACTTGTTCTTGCCGAGCGCAGGTCCATGTCTTCTGCTGCAGCCACTTTGGTTGGCTCCTCAAAATTCCTACAAATAGCCAAAGTCTACTATCTTAGAAGCAACGGAAGAAAGTGTCCAAAAGTTCGGAAATCGCATGTTACTTTCTGAACCGATGCAGTTATCGATCTCTCAATGTGCTAAAACGACTTCTTTTTCGAGAAAACAAGTCAATTTAGCACATCTGAACACGTTTTTCGCAAATATTTCGGCGGTTATTTGGTAAAAGTTCGCACATCGCATGTTAGTTTCTGAACAGATGCAGTTATCGGTTTCTTGAGATGCTAAATCGACTTCTTTTTCAAGAAAATAAGTCCATTTAGCATATTTACACACGTTTTTCTCAAATATTTTGGCAATTATTTGCCAAAAGTTCAGAAATTGCATGTTACTTTCTGAACCGATGCAGTTATCGATCTTTCGATGTGCTAAAACGACTTCTTTTTCGAGAAAACAAGTCAATTTAGCACATCTGAACATGTTTTTCGCAAATATTTCGGCGGTTATTTGGTAAAAGTTCGCATATCGCATGTTAGTTTCCGAACAGATGCAGTTATCGGTTTCTTGAGATGCTAAATCGACTTCTTTTTCAAGAAAATAAGTCCATTTAGCATATTTACACACGTTTTTCTCAAATATTTTGGCAATTATTTGCCAAAAGTTCAGAAATTGCATGTTACTTTCTGAACCGATGCAGTTATCGATCTCTTGATGTGTTAAAACGACTTCTTTTTCGAGAAACTAAGTAGATTTAACCATCTAAACATGTTTTTCTCAAATATTTCAATTGCCAAAAGTTGTTCGAAAATCGCATGTTACTTTCTAAACCGATGCAGTTATCGATCTCTCGATGTGCTAAAACACCTTCTTTTTTCACGAAAATAAGTCTTGGTCAGAGAATGCTGAATGACGCAATTCCTATCAGGAAGGTAGAAAGATCGAGGTAATGCCAAAACAGCCGAGACCAAGTGGTTACGCTGGTAGTTAGGATAAGACAGACCCACGCTCAGGCCATAAACCTTTCCCTTCCCCATCATATGCTAAAAAAGCAACCATTGAGAGATGCGCTTTTCGTGTCCTAAGCTTCTGCTGGCTTTCTCGACTTCGTCGATGAAACCGCCATTTAACCTTAATATCCGGTTCGAAGGACCATTTTGGAGGATTTAATTATAAACAAATAAATCGCTTTTAATGCTTCATGAAAATATATTGCATTTATATAATGAAGACTCATGTCTTACACCATTTTACCGTTTGTCTTGTTTTTTACTCTTATGTCTTTATAATTTCTTAGAACTTAGTTTAAGTCACATTTACTTGGACGCGTTAATCCACTTCCCAGCTCTTGAAACCAGGTTAGCGGACAAAATGTTCCACATCCCGGAATATCCAATAACTTTGGTTCGGCATAGTTATTTTGAAGATACACCTGTAATTGCAAAATAACTATAATTGCGAACTAGCACTTTTCTAATATAAGTAATGTAGTAATAGCAAAATAGTGAGTTACTTTAAATCCATGAACTCCATCAATATTATGCAATTCAAATAAAATATAGGCACCATACGAAATCCATTCAAACTCCCATGGAATATTTAACGCTTGCAAAATTAAATTCACATTAACATCATGTCCGGAATACAAGAACATTTTCCGGTTTTCCGGCAGCATTTTATCTTGAGCCTTCGCAATGCCACTATCTGTTATACGTCTTATCATAGGACCTATTAAATTCCTCAAATACTTTGAAGTATACCACAGGTCTAATAATGTGGTCTTCTTGAGAGGTTCTGGGTAGAACGGAATGAAGTCATCTGGTATCGGGAGACCATTTTCTAACTACACATTCGATTTATTCTACATTACTACATTCAATTAGTAAAATATATTACTCTAATCGGAGAATACCTACAGACGTTTTCAGAAAATCATAAACCAATGAGACGTGCCTATAAGTTAATGGATCAGTATATCCGGAATAGTTTTGAACAGCCTGGAAAGCTAACTTGACATCCGTATCGTTAGTGCTTTCAGGATATTCCACATTATCCATCATAGTTGGGCAAGACAAATGTACTGATATTAGGTCATCCCGATCTCTTGGAATTACTGAGTATAGCACTGCCTGCCAATTGAGATTTTTTACGGGGACATTTTTTGATGGGCCAAAAAGGCCGGTGTGCAAGGCTTGCGTGGACATTTGACATCTGACATAGCTTGAGGAAATTGACTCTACCAGATTGGTGAAATATTCGTCTCCTAGGAAGTTGTGGTATCGTTGGCGCAATTCTATTCCAATTTGGTACATTGTGTTTTGTCCCTTCTAAAATTGAAATGCGTTAGAAATATTTCAAAGGCCAGAATATGAGGGGCAAGGAATAAGGACGAAGTGCCAAGATCAAAAGGTGATGGATGAAGGTAGAGGTGTTTAAATCCCTGGTTTTCCAGTTTGAATCTCCTCTTTCCATCATCGAAAGAACACAATAGCTGGATAAAAAAATTGAGAGGAGTCGAGAATAAAACAGAAATAAACATTTCGTATGGTTTCTAAAAGAGATGATGATAGTGGAAGGGTCAACTCCGGGCTATATTCTGTTGCAGAAGATTGGTAGAAACTACCTACCTACCTATGTTAGGTTAGGTCTAGGTTTGGTTAGGTTAGGTTAGGTTAGGTTAGATTTGGCTAGGTTGGATTAGGTTAGAATGAGGTTAGATTAGGTCGAGGTTAGGTTAGGTTAGGTTAGGTTAGGATGAGGTTAGGTTAGAATGAGATTAGGTTAGGATGAGATTTGGTTAGGTGAAATTAGAATGAGGTTATGTTGGTTCAGGTTAAGTCAGGTTAGGTTAGGTTAGGTTAGGTTAGGTTAGGATGAGGTAAAGATGAGGTTAGGTTAGGTCTAGGTTAGATTAGGTTAGGATGAGGTTAGGTTAGGATGAGGTTAGGTTAGAATGAGATTAGTTTAGGATGAGATTTGGTTAGGTGAAATTAGAATGAGGTTATGTTGGTTCAGGTTAAGTCAGATTAGGTTAGGATGAGGTTAGGATGAGGTAAGGATGAGGTTAGGTTAGGTCTAGGTTAGATTAGGTTAGGATGAGGTTAGGTTAGGTAAGGATGAGGTTAGGTTAGGATGAGGTTAGGTTAGGTTAGGACAGGTTAAATCAGGTTAGATTAGGTTAGGTTAGGAAGAGGTCAGGTTGGGTATAGGTTAGGTATAAGTTAGGTCAGGTTAGGATGAGGTTAGGTTAGGTCAGGTTAAGTCTGGTTAGGTTAGGTTAGGTTAAGTTAGGTTGGATTAGGTTAGGTCAGGTTAGGAAAACATTGTACTGCAGGAGACTGGTAGAAAGTAGGTTAGAATAGGAGACAATAGGAAAGGTAGTAGGATATGAGAAGAGACTTCGCAAAACTTCGGAAAGGATAGTGGAACTTGTATGGAATGAAGGATAAGGGTTCGTTCATCAACTAGTGAGAGTTACACGTTTTTTCTTGGTGTTGCCGGCGTGGTACTAACCGGAGCAAGTGACCCTCTGAAAGAACGAGGAGATTAGCTATTTGGCTCACTCGTTGGGTGCTCTATGTGTACGCTAAAGTGTGTGTCGCGCCCTCCTGGAACTACCAGTCCTGGGATATCGGGAGGACTTGTATGTGTTATAATGTATAATCTTCCTCTTCTAATTGCTCGTCTATCATCTTATCGACTAGGATACTCCTGATGTAACTTTCTATTATTTGCCATGAGTCCTCGTTAGGAGTTAGGAGTTGAGAAGGGGGAATTTTGGAAATTTCATATCACCAATAGAAGAGGTGGTGTTTTGAATGAATTGAAGGGGTCTTGTTAACTTATAAAGAATGTTGATGATGAGTTAACTTATGAAGGGATGGATAAAGTTAGCATATTTCATTTATTTCTTACCATCGTTAAGTCACCAAAATTATGTGGATAAAAGGATTCATTGTGATATGGACTATTTGGATATGCCGTGGTTACTTCCGGGTAACGTTCACCATGACGAAATACCTGAAAATGATAGATTATGGCTTAGGAAAGAAAACTATGTTATGAAAGATGAACGTCTAATAACTTAACAACAAACTGAGAAATTTCGTATACGGCGACCAACAATTAATATTAACTGTAGTGAAACTTTTTATTATTTTTCTTTTGTGTGAAAATAATAATATTTAATCCAATCCAGTTCTGAAATGTGTACATTATACAACAGGAAGAGGAAATTAGTATATTACACAACAAGCATTTCTTCAAGAGAATGAGAAATTCCAACTCGAGTCGAAGGGGAGTGATGAAACTCATGCGAATGAGAAAAGGGCATTCCATGCTGGTTGTACACTATACATTTTCTACGACTTTCATATGTGACAATAATAATTTCTTCATCAAAACGATATTGAAATATGTTCATTATACAACAGAAATGGCAAATTAGTACATTGTACAACAAGTGTTTCTTCAAGAGGATGGGAAATTCCAACTCGAGTTGAAGGCGAGTGATGCAACTCATGCGAATGAGAAAAGGGCATTTCATGCTGGTTGTACACTATACTTTTTCCACGACTTTCATATGTGACAATAATAATTTCTTCATCAAAACGATATTGAAAAATGTTCATTATACAACAGGAATAGCGGATTAGTACATTATACAACGAGTATTTCTTCAAGAAATTGGGAAATTCCAACTCGAGTCGAAGGCGAGTGATGCAACTCATGCAAATAAGAAAAGGGCATTCCATGCTGGTTGTACACTATACTTTTTCTACGACTACGACAACAGAAGTTGAAAATTAGTATGTTGTACAACGGGCATGGGATGGTACTCATTTTTTTTTCAAGAAAGCAGGTGTCGAAGACGAGAGATGGAACACGTACGAGTGAGGAAAGAGTATTCTAGTTGTACTCTATACTTTCTTTGCGTCTCTTCGGTGCGAAAATAATAATGTCTTAATCAAAACGATACTGAAATGTGTACATTATTCAACAGGTGTGGAAAATACTATTACTGGAGGTTCCTTGCAACATTATTACTGTTCTGCACTTTCGTCTTTCGCCTGACGATAAATGAATGACTTTTAACACTCCTACTGATAAACTTACGATTGATACTTGTTCCAAGGTATTCAAAGAATCCAATTGTCTTTGATATTGATGTCCATTTGTTGTAACAATGAAGCCAAGAAATATTAAACCCAACATATTGCTAAAATGCAACAGATACAACATTTAATGATTATAATCACATTTTAGAAGTAGTAAAAATTGAAACCTGTATTTATCAATTATTATCTAAACGATAAAAGAGAAACTTAAACAAATGAGATAAGTATTCGCAGTTGAGTGAGTTTATAATGGCAATATAATATTTTTTTAAATTTAAATAATTATATTAGAGGATAATATTGATAAGAAGATATATTGATAAGAAATTGATATTGATAAGAAGACTAGTTCATTATACCGCTGTGAAGTTACTAACAAATCTCAGTGCAACATTTTAGAAAAATTTACACGAAAAAAAATAACAAAAACAAAAATTTTCCTTATTTCCATATGTTGTTTATGTGACCAAAATTAGTCTAAATTTTGGGACTCCAAGTTATCTTCATTCGGTTTTTAGGGCAGTAAATGTCGATTAAATTTTTAAATTTTCAATACATCAGTCCATCAGAAATATATTTTATTGTATCGTATGAAAAATGTCATTTTCAATCGAAGTTCCTCGCCGAAATTGAACATACTGCCGGTGACAGACTCTGACGACTAATGCTGATGACGACGAACTCGCTGGAGGCGACTGCTGATGCCGGACTCGGAGATGACGACCGATTGCAAGTTATGATGGTATCTCCTAAAAATCAAGAAATTGTTAATAGTTCCATTAAAATTTTCAAGATTCTGTGAAGAGTGAGAGAATGTAAATTAAATTTCCTATCTAATATCATTTTTCTTATCCTAAAAATCCCACAGGAAGTTTTTCAAATTAGCAATTAAATATGTTTTGAAAATATAATGCGACAACTTCAACTTATGATGGTTTCTCCTAAAAATCAAGATATTATTGATAGGTCTATTAAATTTTTCAAAATTCTGTGAAGACTGAGCGAAAGTACATTAAATTTTTTATCTAATAACACCTTTGCAATCCTGAAAATTCTGCAGGAAGCCTTTCAAATTAGCAATTGAACCTTTCTATAAATTTGAAACGACATCAACTTATTATGATTTTTCTCAAAAATCACCAAAATAAAGACAGTTCTTTTAAAATGTATAACATTTTGTGAACAATGGCAAAAAGTAAATTAAATTTTCTATTTAATAACACCTTTCCCATCCTGAAAATCCCGCCGGAAGTATTTCAAATTAGCATTTAAACCTTTCTATAAATTTGCAACGACATAAATTCATTGTTTTTCTCAAAAAACATCAAAATAAAGACAGTTCTTTTAAAATTTATAAAATTCTGTGGTGGTTGACAAAAAGTAAATTAAATTTCCTATCTAATAACATCTTTCCCGTCCTGAAAATCCCACAGGAAGTCTTTCAAATTCCCAATTAAACCTTGCTATAAATTTGAAACGACTTTAACTTATTGTGTTTTTTTCTCAAAAATCTTCAAAATAAAGACAGTTTTTTTTAAATTTACAAAATTATGTGAACATGAATAGAAAGCACATTAAATTTCCGATCCAGTATCAACTTCCCTATCCTGAAAATCCCACAGGAAGTATTTCATATTAGCAATTAAAACTTGTTATACATTTAAAATGATTGCAACTTATTATGGTTGTTCCCAAAAATCATCAATATAGGGACAGTCCTTTTAAAGTTTCAAAATTCCAGAAACAAGGGTAGAAAGTACATTAAATTTCCTACCTGATAACAGTAATTCGCAGTTGATAGTATATCATTATCATTAAAATAAAGTAGGTCTAATAAATATAACACCATCATATTTGTCATACAAACGCATTGATTTGTTTATTCCAAGACAGATTAATTCCTTCGCATACACAAAATACCAAAAAAAAAATTAACCACTTCGTACAGAAACGACAAAGAATAATAATCATTCAAATAATAACAAAAAAAAAACAAACAACAAATATATGAAACTTTCCCATTTAATCATTGCCACATTGAGAAAATAATGATTACCCTGAAAGTTTGTTTCATATTGATTATGTAATTAATTACAGCCGAAAATATCGACGTCTTCTCTTTTCCCCTTAAATTTCTTCACGATTTTCTTATCACAACTCAAGAATCAACTCAAGAATATGTCTCCCAGTCTCCTAATTAGTGCCACTGTAAGCACAATTATTTTAAAATATTTCGAACACCAATCATGTGTTTACAACTTCGGAAATGTAGACGTAAACCTACCAATGCCAGTTGTAAAATTAAATAGTCCTCTAAATAAATCATTTTTTGATATCATCAAATGTACTGGCTTCCTGTTGTCGGGAAAATCACTCTATTCCAACGTATCAAAGATTGAAGAACTCCTTCATTATTCCAACAAATACAAATTTAACATGAGATGATATTTGTTAATCGAAGAAATCGATGGAGAAACGGATACATTCAATTATTTTAAGATTGATATATTTTCTACAATCAGCGATGTTTTACTGATTATTCCAGGAAGATTCCAGGATGATGATTGTGTTAAGTTATATACGAATAAATATGTTGGTCAATCGCCCTTGGATACCAAATGGCTTGGGGAATTTTGCAGCAATGATGTGGAGATTTTAAAGCAAATGGATGGGATTTATCCTGAAAAATTTGAGAATGTGAGGCAACGAGAAATTAAAATTGCTGCCTTTCATTATACACCCTTCGTGGACTTGAGTAAGTTTTGTTTTGTGTTGACGGTGTGTTGACTGTGTGCATAGTGGTGAAATTTTTGGGTGAATTTCGATGAAATATCAGAGGTGAAAATGTTTAGAAAAGCTCAAACGAGTTAATCATTTCAGAATTAAACATTGGAGCCGAATTCGCAATGTTAAACTCATTTCTTCGAAAATTAAACTATTCGCGAACCATAAAACTCAGCAACGACACCTGGGGAACTCTCTATCGAAATTTCACAGGCACAGGTGGTTATGGTTTGATAACCACTGGTCAAGCAGATTTGGGAGTTGGTAAAATGTTCATCATAACTTAAAATAGCCAAAAATGTTATTGGTTTTTTTTTTTTTAGGTTGCTATTATCCGCTCGACCGTAATGAGTTTACGCTTGATTTCTCCCAATATATGATAAGAAGTAGTGTGACGTTTCTGGTACCACGACCACAATTAGCAGCAGGAATCGCTGTGGTGTGGAAGCCGTTTCAAACAATACCATGGTTGATTGTATTTGCAATTCCGTTCTTTATTACTATTGTTTATACAATCATCAATTTATTGCATAAAAAGTGTTATTACATATGGTTGTTAATGAATTCATTTGAAAAGGTGTGTTTTAGGAAACATAGCCGAAATTATGAACGTGTTTGCTTTGATATCACCGGTGCCTTGTTGCAACAAAGTAGAAACTTACAAGTACGTTTATTGGGGATGTTTACATTGGGTTATGCAATGCTTATTGCTATTTATTACAATAGTGTACTTGCAAGTCATATGACTAAACCAGCGTAAGTTATTTGTTATGTTCCGTTTATTCAGGTCCAGTTATGTTCTAGAAGTTTTATGAAATCCTAGCGCCTTTTTGGAAATAACAAAAGGGAGCACAAATCAAGTATCTTTATTCGCTTATTTATAAAAAGTGAATGGCACTCCTACGAGACTGTCCCAAAAGCCCGAAAATTTATTGCCCTTGTTGACTTTTCAAGTACGGCTGACCGCACCTTCATTGGTTAAGTTAATCGTTTAAAAACAGCGAAAAACTAATATACGCACAAACGCGGTTTTTCTACCTGGCCACGCTATTAAAAGAGAAAGACTGTCCATCGCGCTCTCTTTCGCTACCACCCGGCATTCAACAATGCTGTGCCAGTCTCGCTGCGCTCGCTACAGATTGCGCCGTCTGTGTGAGTATCGTGGTTGCTTCTTCTGAATTGTGCGTTAAACGGAGATAGGTGATGTTCCTACCCCTAAGAAATATATGCCAGGTACAAGATATTGTCCAGCAACCGATTAGCGGATTAGTGGTTTTACCTAATCGGCATAAAATTAAAGGGATTAAAGAAATTAACGTGAGGAAATACATGCGATTAATGCGTAATTGTCTGACAGATTAATATATTTTCCAAGATAAGTAAATTTCTAATTTCTATCTAGATCATCTTCTAGGCGGCTTGATTCCATGGAAATATGCAGGCGAGAGCGACAATGCTGGACAATATCTTGTACCTGGCAAATCTTTCTTAGGGGTTGGAACATCACCTGTCTCCTTTTAATACATTATATATGATAAAGAAACCACGAGGGCGCCGGCAACGCGCACTGCCAACTGCGGAACGACGCGCCGTGCTCAATGGAGCAGAGTTCCATGCCGGCTCGTAGCGAAAGAGAGCGCGATGGACGGTCTCTTTCATTTCATAGCGACGTATGATTATGGAATTTACAACTTAAGTCGCTTTCAGGGTTATTGCCTGGTCCCCATTCCTACTGGCATTCACTTTTTATAAATAAGCGCATGAAAGCACAGTAAAGTGGTTGTAGTTAAATGGTCAACGTTTTGCCGAAAAAACAATGGACTTTTACAACAATGGAAACGAACAATCATACTACAACAAATATACTACAATTTATGCAAGTTTTATGACGGTAATTTGGGTTGTGCCTGCGAAAATTTAAGCAAATCTTCAGATACAAGCAATCACCAACATTATCTTTCGATTATTGCAATGAATTCTCTGCAGAAAGCCATAAAGGAAAAACGCTAATTTGTGTTGGGTTAGGTTATGTTAGGTTAGCCGTAATAATAATGATGACATCCGCGTATTAAGCGAAAGTCCTAAAAAGACATTCCGTTTAATTGGCACAGGTATAAACATGAAAGCAAACGAAAATGGTTAGCTCTTTTAAAATGTCTTCACTGTTGAACCAATAAATATAACAAGGGCTATTGTTGCCATTGTTGTGAAAGTTAATCGTTATTTTGGCGATACGCACTCCTTTGCGGTCGTGTACATTTTGTCGAAAAAGCAAAAAAGCCTAGAAAAAAGTAATTCTATTATTCTAATTTTCAGATACTCGACATTTTTGAAAACTGGCATGGATTTAGTACGAAGCGATTTGCGAGTAATAGGCATCGACGATGTTTTCATCAGTATACTTAATAATGTATTTAAGAGCAGAACCTCATTTACCAAGTCAAAAAATTATCAAATTTCACGATTTTATTCTCAAAACGCTTTGAATATTTCAAATGTTATTTAAGTCGATAAGATTGCACCCTAACCCTCCCACCATTATAATTTGAATTGCTCAGCTGCGTACACTCCAGCATCCGTAATTTTGATCACAAATAAAAGAACAAAATATGTTTGGAAAGGACATAAAACTGGCTTGAATATGACGTCGAGTATTCTTACAAAACATTATATGTTGCATATTTACATGCGGTTTATTCAAAACTATGCATTTTCACATAAAGATCCGATTTAGAAAATACGAAAAAAATATAAATATAAATTTTTTCAAAAGTAAATTTACGTCATATACTAGACAATTTTATTATCTATGAAACGGCCCTTACTTAAACCAATCGGTGAAGTAAAATTGTCTCAATCGTGTACGCAATATTTAAAAAAAATATTGCGAGGAAATAGATTACATTAATTGAGATTGTGATGCTCAACTGCGAACACTGTAGCGTTCGTAATTTTGATCACACTTAAAAGAACAAAATATGTTTGGAAAGTACATAAAACTGGCTTAAATATGACGTCGAGTATTTTTACAAAACAGTACATGTTGCATATTTACATGCAGTTTTAATCAAAACTAAGTATTTTCACATAAAAAATACGATTTAAAAAATACGCAAAAAATCTAAATATAAACTTGTTGAAAAATCAATTAACGTCATATTCTAGACAATTTAATTGTCTATAAAATGGATCTTTTCTCAAATATATCGGTTCGGCAGAATTTTCTCAATCGTGTACGCAATATCTAAAAAAACAATAATGCGAGGAAATAGATTGCATTAATTATTGAGATGCTCAGCTACGTACACTCTAAAGTCCGTAATTTTGATCACAAATAAAAGAACAAAATATGTTTGGAAAGTACATAAAACTGGCTTAAATATGACGTCGAGTATTTTTACAAAACAGTACATGTTGCATATTTACATGCAGTTTTAATCAAAACTAAGTATTTTCACATAAAAAATACGATTTAAAAAATACGCAAAAAATCTAAATATAAACTTGTTGAAAAATCAATTAACGTCATATTCTAGACAATTTAATTGTCTATAAAATGGATCTTTTCTCAAATATATCGGTTCGGCAGAATTTTCTCAATCGTGTACGCAATATCTAAAAAAACAATAATGCGAGGAAATAGATTGCATTAATTATTGAGATGCTCAGCTACGTACACTCTAAAGTCCGTAATTTTGATCATAAATAAAAGAACGAAATATGTTTGGAAAGTACATAAAACTGGCTTAAATATGACGTCGAGTATTTTTACAAGACAGTACATTTTGTATATTTACATGCGGTTTTAATCTAAACTAAGCATTTTCACATAAAAATACGATTTAAAAAATACGAAAAAAATCTAAATATAAACTTGTTGAAAAATCAATTAACGTCATATT
>WSZQ02081885.1:0-16951 GCA_019419845.2 Weissflogia rhopalogaster
TGTTTCCGATTCTTTTTGGTATTAATACTAAAAAGTAATCAACACTTCAGTTTCGATATCAAAAATTCTAAAAAGAACTAAAACGTGAAATTCAAACTTTGTTCTATTCTATTTTCTAATCTGCATGTTATAGAATGCCTATTTTTGCACGGATCAATTCCTCATTAAATGTAGTTTGTTTTGATATGCACATTTACGCCTAAATGTTGGCTAATTATTGAGATATTTATCGTGTAAAAAAGCATCTTTTCCGAGAAATGTCGAGATTTAAGGTTTTTCATATGTTTTTTTTTTCATATTTCCCGTATTGCTAGGATTATAAATCATGCACCAATCGATTCAGCGTAAAACTATCTTCAAACTTCTGGGACAGTTTTTCATTTGCTTACTTAGAACCGATATTATGACTCATGAAAGTTGTCAGTGTAATCATAAACAATATTAGACTCAACTTTCATGAGTTAAAATGACGGTATCTAAGTATTCAAATGAAAATCTGTACCAGGAGTTTGAAGATATTTTTATGCTGAATCCATTGGTGCATGATTTATAATCCTCGCAATATGAGAAATATGAAAAAAAAAATGAAAAACCTAAAACTCGACATTTCTCAGAAAAGACATTTTGTTTACACGACAAATAGCTCAATAATTACCCTACATTTAGGCGTAAATCTGCATATCAAAACAAACTATATTTAATGAGGAATCGATCCGTTCAAGGATGGGAATTCTGTAACATGCAGATTAGAAAATACTTTAGAACAAAGTTTGAATTTCACGTTTTAGTTCCGCATTTTGCCGCTACGTGGTACCGGTCGCAACCGGTCCTCTTAATACTAAAATGAATCAACACTTTTCAGTTTCAACATCAAAATTTCTAAAAAGAATCAACACTTTTCATTTTCGACATCAAACATTATAAAAAAAATGAATGCATTCATTCGATACATTTATATTTGATACATTTTTAGCTGTAACCATCGATAATATTCGGTTTGAGATACTAAAAATCTAATATATTCCATTTAATACTTTAATATCAATGCATTCAAGTAAATATACTATTGATACCAAAGAATAATGATACTTTCAAAAATATTTGACACCACAAGGGCGCAGAGTGCAGTTTGTCGTAGTATTCGTAACGTGTTTATTTAATTATGAATATTTTGCGATAACAATTTATGTAATTATTTACAAATTACGAGAATGCGGCGATTCTCGCGCGCGCGTATTATCAATTCACTGACGTATAAAATTGCTCGTATTTTCGTTTTACAGGTGGCTCCGATAGTAATAAGGGAAAAAGCAAAAAATGGAGGAAAATCCTGCAATTTCCTCACATATCGCAGTGCATTGAGTTGAAGAACAAATTAGGCAAGTATTTCCATCATTTCTTTCTTATTCGTTCATGTTTATATGTTGATATGTGCATGGATTTGTACGAATTTGCGTTGGCGAAACCAAGAAAGAATAAAACGACATGGGCTTACAATTAGTGCGACGGTGACGCCGACGCGACGGTTGCTGTTATCACAGGATTTCGCACAGCACGCAATCGATACGAATTCGTATACAATTTTGCGATAAGATTGCATTGCGTTCGGATCGCACCGACGCTTAATTACCCACTTGCTTACCCACTCGTGAGATTAGATATAATGCCACAGAACGGTAGCCGGGGTTCGGTTGCTGCGTTGTTACAAGTTAGACTTGTATAAAATGTACGAGTCTAAATTGCACATTGCCTTCCATTCATTTGTTGCGATGCGTCTGCGGATTTATTTTCAACCAATGCCAATAATATGCACAATAATATTAGTCTGTTTAGAGCTTTGGAGGGTATGAAAATAAATCGCGGATGATCAGAAATAGTAAGGACCTGAATGCGCATGCAGACAGTGTAAAACTGCACAGATGGAGGAGAGCGCATTGCAAAATATTTACGAAATTACAATAAAAAGCGGCGATTGTTTGGACGCTGCCAAATTTGTTTACACTTTGCCAATTTAACCAAAAATAAACATTGCAAAATGGTGATATGGTCAATTTTAAACGAATGCTTGTTTGAATCTACTTTTACTAATTATTGGCGTGGTCCTTTTAAACCGATTTAGTTTTTATTGATAGCTACAAAAACGATGTCTAAAAATAATGTTCTAATATATTACTCTGCAAAGGGAGTATCTTAATTTTCCGTCTCAGATTTTGACGAAAATTATTGTATGTATAGTAGGGATTGCGGATGTCAACTTTTCACGAAGTATCGATACTTTTGAAACTTCGATACTTTCGATACCCAAGTATCCAAGAAAAGTATCGATACTTTTTGATATCGAAAATACACATTGGCGCAATCTGTTAATGTATTTTCAAATTAAATTTAAATGAATTTGAATTGTAGGGAAGTATCGATACTAAGCAACAATGCAATAAGTATTTTAAAAACAGGACCAAGAATCGAAATTTCGAGGCAAAAATATAATAAATTATTAATAATTAGTCAATAGGAATTTTATGAAAATATCGATACTTTGTCAACTATTAAATACATTTGATTTTTCTTTTCAAACATTTGTATACTGAAAATTAAAGAATTCACAGGAGCACACTTATACATAGCGTTCCGAAAATGACCGATTCGACACTATCGATAAGTATCGAAAATTAAATTATCGATAAAAGTCGATAAGTATCGACACGCGGTATCGATACTTATCGATACCGATACTTGTTTTGACATCCCTAACGTATAGTATATTGAAATAACTTGTTAATGGGATTTTTCGTCGTTTTGGACTATTTCTCCGAAAATATTTGAAAAGATTTGCGTTTGTCCAGCTAAGTAGCGCAGTGGTACAGTCGATGACCACTGTCCAGGAGGTTCCGGGTTCGATTCTCGGTGGAGATGCATATTAAAGTAAATTCTTCATCTTATCAATAGTGTTAGTCTCTAATATGACGAATTATATTGAAAAAAAATTGAATAGAGCTAATGACCATATCAGTCGATGCTCGGTAAAATCATACAAAAAAAAATTTGTCACAAATTAATATACCGAGTGAGTTTTTTAACATGTAAACTTCGAATATCTCCCAAAATAACCCCTCTACCCTTTAATAAAAATTGGCCCGATCTTTAAAATGGAAAATAAATTCATAAAATTGATTCCTATCAATTACCGAAACAACAAATATTGGTAGAAATAACTAGTGTTATAAATAGCATTAATTATACACTGATTGCCCTATTTCGACATATTACTTATCAAAACGATAACAAATATGCAATTATTAATTCAAATATTAAATTGACATTAACTTTATCTATACGCAATAATTCCTACTGAAATTGCTACTACATGTAATTTTCTATAAGTATTACTAGTACGAAGTATTACTAATTAAAGTTTTTCTTTTCTTTCTTTTCATTGCAGATATAAAATACGAATATGTTGTGGATCAGCAACCCATAGGTAAATTGCTATTTAAACAATGGTGCGAGTCGAAGTGCGCCGAATTTAATCGCTGTTTAAAGTTCCTCGAAGCGACCGAACGCTATGAGGTCGAAACGGGCGAGGCGCGCGTCGAGCTGGCGGACACGATCAAGAAGGAGTTCATGAGCGGCGCGCCGAATGGAGGCGGCGGTGAGGCCGAGTGTCTCGCATTCCCCGAGCTCGGCCTCCAGCTGACCGCCGCCGACAAGCTGACGAACGGCCACAAGGACCTCTTTGCGCCGTGCGTGCAGGCGGTGAAGGCGTGTCTCGCGCACGAGCCCTTTCGGGAGTTCACGCGCAGCATGTACTTTCATCGCTACCTGCAGTGGAAGTGGCTGGAGTCGCAGCCGGTCACCTACAAGACGTTCCGCATGTATCGTGTGCTCGGCAAGGGCGGCTTCGGCGAAGTGTGCGCCTGTCAGGTAATTACACACATATTCTTATATCGTCTAGCTTACAACTAAATCCACTCGCAGGAGAATCGCTGTGGGTGCTTATTTTTTATTTTTTTGTAATTACTCGGTATATTCGGATATGATGGCAATTAAAAAATGTAAAAAAGTTTATTAACGCATTTTACATTAACGCATTTTGCATGCAATGCATGTCATTGTCATTGAATAGAGTTATCTCTCGGATGCGGCGCGCTCTGCTCTCTTCCAGCGATAAGAATTCATATGTGATACACATGGGCACCTCCCTTGCTTGTATGTATCCATATGCAATAGTTGGCTACCAGCAGGAATCATGTGATTGTGCACTCATATACCATACATACAGGTTGCTATTATTGAGCGCCGGGGCGAGAATAAAGCGTGAACGATACGCCGCGCCGCTCCACGACGAATGATATTCATTCTTCTCACGTTGACTTGGTGGACTGCGACGGATGAAATTTGTACGTGAGGTGAAATGATGATTTATGCGGCGTACTCGGTTGTGTACGGTGTTTACGAGTTTGGCGAGACAACGATAAATTTGTCACGACACACACACACACACACAAACCCAGCGTTTGCCCTCCACCTGGTGCATTAAATCCAATCACGTTCCAAAACGGTGTACATCTTAATCAATTCGCTTAATTAGCGCATTAAGCAGGGACGCAATTATTGCCAGCACGGGAAGATTCCGACTAGGCTTGTCAAAATAATAGCGAAACCTGAGCCTCCATGTTTTCGGGTTTTGTCAATCTTCGGGTTTATTCTGTTACGGTTTTGTCTGTGAACGCCCGGATTTAAAATCCGGATAAAAACTAAAGACTAAAGACAAAACTAAAGACAATACGCATTAAAGTTATTTTATTTTTATTAGTTATTAAAAGAATGTATATAAATAAAAACAAAAAATAGAAACAAAAATTTGGAAAAAGGTAAATTCAATTAGCAGTATTCTCAAAGAGAATGGCTTATTATTCCAAATATGCCTTAAATACAATCACTACTCAACTTGAGGAATGATTGAAGACTAGGGATGTTAAAAAAAGTGTCGGTATCGATAAGTATCGGTAACACATGTCGATACTTATCGACTTTTATCGATATTTCAATTTTCGATACTTATCGATAGTATCGAATTACCCGAAAACCTGGAGACTCAGGTTTCGCTATTTCATTGAAAAGCATATTAGTAAAAACGAATTTATATAATCGGACATATTGATAAATGCCAAGAACTTGTATATACGAGGATCAAAAGAAGTTAAAACCTCCTATGAATGAATAAAGCTCTTCATTCTTCCCAATCTGGCCTACTTTCTACTCAATATGCCGCTCAATATGGTCGTTTGTAATCGCATTGTGTGCACTTTGCAACATATTGCTATATTTTATTATCCGTTTCGCCTGGAAGCTAGCTGATGGTCGGCGCCCGTCGCACTGGGAAATATATCGCCGCGAATGCAATAGTTTCTAAATGTAGCTTATCTTCGATTCGCAATCCGTACATGGTCACCCCGAAAGGATCGTGCATCTTGTGGGGCAGGAGGGGGGAAGGGTGGGAGGCAAATGGATGCTCTTCGTATTCGGGACGGTCTTCACTCGGCGCTGATGGTCTCGTATCTCCCAACGGAAAAAAACGAGCGTATCGATTTGCTATAAAAATCATGATAACGGTATACCGGGGCAAATGCGCTTACGCTTACCACGCCAGGGACGCCTGGGACAACGATGAGAATACAAAGGGGGGTGGAGGAGGGAGGGGAACATACGCTTTTTCGAAATTGCACATTATTCTTTATAGCCGAAAGGGTTGACAATGGAGTGGCCAATTATGCGGCACATGTGAGACTTTTAATTAAATAAAACTCGCCTAACGCCTCCTATAAACACGTTTACTCTCTCTGCGTTGATTCGCACCGACGGGTAAAGTTTAATTCATAATGTCATTTAAATAAACTTTGGTAGTTTATCGTCCAAGTTTCATTAGGAGTGCAGCTTTAGTGCACTTTAGAGATATCCTTCAGAAAGTTGCGTAGCAAATTATCTCCGAAGGAGGGTTATTTCATTAAACTTGTGACTAATAATGCCCCGCACAATGCGCAGCGAAGGAATAAATCCTGCGGGAAGCCAGATTATTAATTACGTTCTGGAAATACTGGCTATAGCGCAAGTTTGGCTATTAACAGGTGAAGTTTGCCACGCCGCTGCCATCAAGATAGGATATCATTATTTAGTGAGATTGCGGCTATGTATTTGGCTCAATTTTGATTGATACATGTTGAGGGGTATGCTAATATTTTCTGTGCCAAAAAAGTGTCGATACTTTCGATACCCAAAAACGACTGATATTTCCGATACTCAAAAAGTATCGATACTTTCGTTATCAAACTAAAAGGAATTAAAGGACTATATAGGGAAACTCGGTTGGTTTTCATTTTGAACGTTTCTTTTGCCAGATCGCCGTTTCCATAAACCGTCTCTTGTGAGGATCATCCTCATATTATAGTACATATCAAGATGTATCAAAAATGCACGCGGAAATACTGAATAAATTTATATTGCGCAAGCGGCATTTATCTTCCACTTGGTGCCTCGCAAAGTGGTCGCAACAAGTTAGCACCAAACGCAGCCGGATTGGCGCGGGTTGTACGCCATTATACCTCAGATTTACCGACATCGCACAATGGCTAATTTGGGGTCAAAACCACGATAAAACTCAATATTTCGAATTTTAAGCTCTTCTTTAAGATTTCCTGTATTCTATCTGTTGTAAATATTTTATTGTAGCGTATTTTATTTTATTTTGGTGATTTCGGCTTTTTTTCCCAAGTATCGAAGAAAAGTATCGATACTTATTGGTATCGAAAATACACTTTGGCGCCATCTGTTAATGTAATTTAAATAATAATTTTTTGATAAAAACTTAGTTTAGCTTTAATTTACTAAATCAGTAATTTTACAAGCATCAATTTTATTACTTCGGAATTACCGCAATATTTTTCATTCACAAAATGTAGTAACATCAGAAAAATGGGGTCGATAATATACTGCAAGATTACTGTCACGAGTAAAAAAAATATTTAAAAATGCATTAACAGATGGCGCCAATGTGCTTTTTCGTCACCAATAAGTATCGATACTCTTCTTCGATACTTGGGTATCGAAAGTATCGAAGATTCAAAAGTATCGATTCCAAAAAGTATCGATACTTCGAGAAAAGTTGACATCCCTACCATAAAGTCGGACGGGGTTCGAGACCCCGGGGTGGGCACCCATTATTCACAATTACAATTCACATTAATCCACACCTATAAACCACACATCAAAAAAATCAACCACTCTCCAACAATCACACTCAAAATCATCAATCGCAAAATGTGCGCAACCCACAACATCAAATACACACAACATCACAATCACAATAATAACATGTAAAATAAGAATACATTAGAAACAATAAAATGTAAAGCCAGGCAGAAGGACCAGCATGGTCGATGGCCAGGTCTCAGGACCAAAAATACATTCTTTTTAAGGGGTCACCGCACGCGGAAAAAATACGAACTCGCCAAAATTTAACTAAATACACTACAATAATATAAGGAATGCTTAAAATACGAATTATTGATTATGTCGCGGTTTTGACCCGAAATTTACCCTTTAATGTGGACGACATCCATCCGTAGCCGGATAAAGTTCTATCTAAGATTTATCTAACGATAAATCAATATTATTGCTGCGACGTGAGAACAACATCATTGATAATTTACACAAACAGGGCTGGATTCAAGTCGCCTCTTCTGATAATGGATTATTTAATGTAATTAAGAGTTTGCTGACGAAATAACGTGAAGGGGAAGGTAAATATGAGTGTACCATACGCCTGAAGAGGGTCTCGATAAATACGTAATTCGAATTTGAATATTCAATTATATTTTCCACGCGGCTTTGTGAGAGAATAGGTCAATAATTAATATGCCTCATATCGAACGCTAAAGGCCAACTACTCGTAGGGTAGCGTAATTTAATTGACCCAAATAATATGTTTGTATTCAGCTCGCCCTGAGACGTGCCGTCGCAACCGTCTAAATCGAATAAAACGCAACTACGACGCCGGCGGCGTGGCGGCCGCACAATAACGCAAAAGGGAAAACTTGGAAAATCTTAATTGAAACACGCCACAGTTAGCTGTCGCAGGAAGCCGTGTGCAGTGTAGTGTGCGCGTGTGGATGAAAGCACTTAAGTGTTACGGTTTGGCTTTTATCGGCATATTTTCGCCGCCAGTGAGGAGGAAGTGTGGCGAAGGACTTTGCCGGCGAACGTTTGCGCAACGTCTGGTTAAAAGCTTCCACGATGTTTGCAAATATCGTTAGGAACTAAAACTATAGTTAACAAGGTGGGAGTGAAAATAATGAAAATAATCAAGATGTATCAAGAGACTAAAAAGTGTTATGAAATGTATTACAACAGAAACAGGGATGCATGTGTGAAACCTATATGTTAATGTATGGTGTGGAAGTATGAGGCATGTCTGAATGGGAAACACTTGAAAGAGAACGAATCAGGTTTCTGAAGGACTTAATGAATCAGGTAGGATGACTGTGTTATGGGAGACAGTAGCGAGAGTGGTGAGACATGAGGGGCAGTTGGTGAGAATGGATGAGGACAGATGGGTGAGGAGTGTGTGGGGATGGTGTGTAAGGAGAGGAAGAAGTCAATGGAGGGAAAATAGGAGAAAGGTGTGCGAAACGGTGGGGATGTCCCAGGCGGTAGTTGAAAAGTATCTGGAGGATGGGGAGTTGTTGGAATATATGGTTAGGACGACAGGGATGGATGTTGAAAATAAAACTAGGCAAAGGAGAATCAACGACAGCTCGTATAATCCAGACTACAAACTCATTCAGGTACTGGGCAAACGGCCAGACTACTTTGGGAACGCATCGCTAAGCAAAGAAGGAATATTTAGCTAGAGCTAGGTGCGGGTCAGAAGAGAGGGGGAAAGAAACAATGGATGAATGATGAATATAAGAGGTGTGCGTTTTGCATGGATGGGAAGGATACCTGGGAGCATGTAATTGGAGAGTGTATGGGTATTAATGAAGGGTGTGTGAGTCAGTTGAGAATGGAAGTAGATTGTGTTGGTAAATTGTTGTCCGAGGGAGGGGAGAGGGTGGCCATCATTGTGAGTGTAGTTCAGAAGAGGAAGTGTATGCGGACGATATAAAAATTGTGTTATTAGTATGTAAATAGTATTAATAAGATATTTTGTATTGTTAATTTTTATTTTTGTGCTGGAATGATGATTTACGCTTATAAGAAGAAGCACGAGGGTTATGCCAGTAAAGGTTATTATTATTATTATTACAACAGAAACAATTAAATATGTTTTTCTGTGCTCATATATAATTCCGACAATTAGCCGGGCGAAGAATTTAATTTTCCCAAGCAAAAAAAAAAAAAACAAGTTAAAATCGAGAATTGGAACAAAAAGACGCTAGCCGTATATCAGTGCAGGCCATTTCTTTGGTGAATTTCTTGTCCTTTCTGCGTAGTATCTGTTTAACTGTAGCCTGAGTACACCCTAAAAGCACAAAATGCGTGCGTTTATATTCCGAACATGCTCTTTATCTCGGCTGGGCTTTACTGCAATGCCGCGTAGATCTTTTACGTTTTCCGTTTTCTGCCGGCGGCGATTAACTTGAAACGAGATAGGCCTACACTCACAGCCATAAAGGATAATTAAATTTGTATTTTTTTCCATCTACTATCCACTAGAGCGTTTGTTTTCCATCGCTCTATAGCTCTATACAGCGAAAACGATCGTATTGCGTAAAATTCCTCCCCGGTCAGTCATTGGCTATGTTTGTAAATCGTTTTATTTTTCTCATTTTCTTTATGGCATAGAATTACAATTTGCTTGTGTCTGTGCTTGCCATTAAAGTATGTCTTCTTTGTGCAGGTTCGAGCAACGGGTAAGATGTACGCCTGCAAGAAACTGGAGAAGAAACGCATTAAGAAACGGAAGGGTGAAGCAATGGTCCTCATTGAGAAGCAGATCTTGCAGAAAATTAATTCGCGCTTCGTTGTGAACCTGGCGTACGCGTACGAAACGAAAGACGCACTTTGCCTGGTGCTAACGATAATGAACGGCGGCGATCTCAAGTTCCACATCTACAACATGGGCGGTGAGCCGGGCTTGGATATCAATCGGTCGCGTTTCTATGCTGCTGAGGTCGTTTGCGGCCTGGATCATCTGCACCAGCAGGTATTTGGCCATTTTGGCAGCGTTTATCTTCTTTTTGTTGCCTTATCGATCGCAGGCCAACGGCTTAAGAGGATAATGTATGTTTCGGGGATGATATTATTGTTTGTTCTGCCCTAGGGCATTGTGTATCGTGATTGCAAGCCGGAGAATATTCTGCTAGACGATGCCGGGCACGTGCGCATATCTGACTTGGGTCTGGCGGTGGAGATTCCCGAGGGAGAGACGGTGCGTGGCCGTGTAGGAACGGTGGGATATATGGGTAAGTCTCTAACTCTTAATTTGATTTTGTTGATTCAAGCGATATGTTCTTATATATACATGTGTATACAGTGATAGAAAAGTATCGATAATTTTCTGATACTTTGCAATTGACATTTTCCTGGATCTATGCTTTCAAGTTTTCAAATTATGACACCGTTTATATAAACATATTATAAACATAAATTCCATAATATAATTTTAGCACCAGAGGTGATCGACAACGAAAAGTACACGTTCAGTCCAGATTGGTTTAGTTTCGGGTGTTTGCTCTACGAGATGATCGAGGGCCAGGCGCCGTTCCGTGCGCGAAAGGAGAAGGTGAAGCGCGAGGAGGTGGATCGGCGCGTGAAGAACGAGCCGGAGAAGTACTCGTCCAAGTTCAGCGAGGACGCCAAGTCGTTGTGCCAACAGTTGCTTGCCAAGTCGCCATCGCAGCGACTCGGCGGCGGCAAAGCCGGCCGCATGGGCGCGATACAAGTCAAGCAGCAGGCGTTCTTTCAATCGATACAATGGCGGCGGCTGGAAGCAGGCATGGTGGATCCGCCGTTTGTTCCTGACGTACGTGCCCACCCAAACAAAACACCGCTGCCGTAGATCAAATATTGCGCTACTAAACGAATTGAATTTATTTTGCAGCCGCATGCCGTCTACGCCAAGGATGTCCTCGACATCGAGCAGTTCTCGACGGTGAAGGGGGTGAATATCGACGAATCCGACTCGTCCTTCTATAGCAAATTCAATACGGGCTGTGTGTCGATACCCTGGCAGACGGAGATGCTCGAGACGGAGTGTTTTCGACAGCTAAATGTTTTCCACCTGCCGACGGGCGCCAAGGTCTCGGATTTGACGCTCACGCCGCCGTCGACAAACGAGAAGCAAGGCTGTTTCCCCTTCCGGCGAAAGGTACCTTATTGCATTATTCATTCAATACCGTTAACGCTATTGTAGTTACAGGTATCAATTTCAAAAAGTAGATACTCTTCAAGATTAATACCTTTAGGATACCCCAAAATTTCATTTTTTTATATAGTCTCAACTTAAGATAAATTTTTGTAAATTTCAGAAAAAACTAGCGCCTAGAATGCGACCCATTCCAATAAACCCAGTGCTGCTAGAGAGCTGATGCACTCCCGAGGATCAGCATCGCGGCACCGCCCTACATTCTGTGTCATTTACGAAGAGTGTCATCTATCTGTCTTCCCCGAATCTCTCGCAATCATCCGACCATACCGACACAGCGACGAAGACCATCTGTCTCTAAGCGCACGTGTAAATATACGCCGAAACACAATGACCGGGGGAAACGCACGCCAAAACAGAAACTTACGGACCCAAAGAACTCGCACACAGTGCTCCCCGCACACTCTGCTGAACGTGCATAATTGCAAATAGTACAGAATGTGAAACATGTTTGTGGTTGAGGGAGAGGCTGCAAATCTTTCATGCGATGGACTAGTAAGTACCGAACTCGCGCAGAAATTACTTATTACGATATCATTACGATGAATAAACTGTAAAGCACAAGTTAAGGCAAACACAGCTATATACATGCAGTGAATGGTGAACATCGATTGTTTCGTAATGGCATTCTTCATGAATGAGCACGCATATACTCTCGCACACACCTTTGAAAGCGTTTCGTCGGAAGAGAACATTATTTAGCACAAAGAAAGCCATTCACGTTCCGTGTATATGCTTTGAATTGCGGAGTAACAAAAAAGCATGTTCTACTGATTTGGACAGTCGTACATTTAGCAAATGACTAGGCGATAATTTATACAAGCTGCTGATATAAATCCATTTTAATATTACATAAGTAGAAAATGAATGATTTTTTTCATATAGAAAGTGTGAGAAAATTCTTAGTTTTGTTAGTTTCATTGCAACTGTTACGGAGTACGCAAATTCTGCTTTCGTCTTTTGATATTGATGAGATTGTCCGTTGTGTTTTGTGTCGGATGATATATTCTGCTAAAAAAAAACGCTTGACTGAATTTTACATAATGCTCAAAATGAAGGCAAACATTCATAAGTTAAGCTCAAATGTGTCTCAATACTGAAATATCTGTGTATATTTTTGACAAACGCGCCAAGAGTTTCTCTTCAGTTTAAGTTTATGTTTGTTCATCCAATAATGACACCGACCTAATGTCCTATTGTCTCGTTTAACAACTATTATATAGCGTGAGTTTATTATCATTATTTTGATGAAATTACTATGACTTCTGTTAACAGTGATGGTTATCAAAATAAGTTCAGTTTACTCAAAAGCAATAGCTGGGACAGAAGGATAATAGGCCATCGTCAATAAATTTTCGCGCTAAATGTGTGCGAAAATTGCATTTCTAATTGACCTCTTTACAAAAAGTGCATTTACTTGTGACTGTGGACATGATTTAATAGAAATTGAATGGATATTATGCACACTCCACTAAACTTTGACGTCTTTTAAATGAACACGCATAGTTGTTATTTAATTTATTTGGTTTTTATGTATAATTTTGTTGCAAAGTCTTATTTGCAATTGAAAACGCTGCCTACATGTTTGGGCTTTCATATGCTCAACAAACGGAATACAACTTTGTACATTCTTTTACACTGGGTTTTCGTGAGAAAGTAGGCGTTAACTATGTTAGTTGGCCCCCAAAAAGTAGACTTAAGTCGATTTAATTACGTTTTGACTAGAAGAAATATTATTGTACAATACTATAATTTTCATCTACCTCTTTATATACATATATAAATATAGAATAACTTACGATAAATGATAAAGACCTATTTGAAGTGAACAAGAAAAATATATTAGTTATTTTTTCATTGCTTTATTGAACGATTTCGTTGTTTCGTTTCTTTTTTGGAACCTATTTGTTTCGTCAAATGCACATATCAACCTTTCAGCACAAAATCGTGGTGCTTTGTTGCGTTATTAATAAGTGATATTCTGTGTAATAACTACGAGCAATGGTTTTACTGGAAACTAATTTAAATTTCGTATTTGGCGCAATGGGCACGAAGCATTGACCATATTGGTGCATTAATCATATGTATAAATAGATTTGTTTATCAGCGCTCGGCAATTTCTGTTCGACTTTGGCTCATATTTTAAAGGCTATAATATGCTACTAATGCATTGCCAACTGCATTTTTACCTATTTTATAACTGTGATAAACTATTGTATGCATTTATATTTTATAGTTTCGACAAACAAGCCTGACAGAAAGCATTTAAAGACAGACAAAAGCGCTTACAGTATATTGATTTGTTCATTTTCGGGTCAGAAATCATGCACATTTTGTTTTCTGTTCATGATTTATTTGCAAGTAACGACCAATCGTGCACCAACATTTCGAAAAACATATTTACTCATCACTGAAATCATATGGGTTCATCAACTCACTGATATTTGTTAGTAATTTATCTAATTGTAAGTATGAAAATTCATTCATCGTAATCATTGATGACCTTATCAGCACTAATTGAACACAAATAGACCTAGAATGAGACCATCACAAACTTAATGTGTATGTATTAAATAAAGAAACGATGCTAGCGATTCTATGCTAATCCCATATGTCTTACCAAATAAAATATCAAGTAGACCTTTTTTAATTGTCATCAACTTGCAACGGTTTCGACAGAACTTTGGACGCCCTGTGTTTGTATAAAATGATAAAATGGGCGCATTTGTCTATTGACCGAATCTCGCAGAATCATGTGTTGCATTAAAATATCTTGTAATCTATGAATTATCACAAGTAAGCCTAGAATAAAAAAAAAACAACAAAGTCAAGAAAAACTATTGCGATTGCATAATTGATGTTTGTATTTATTATTATGATGAGATGATTTTATGATGCATTAAAGGTAGTTTGTAAATTTAATTAAACCTAGTACTTTTCATAACATTCAGTTTTACCGTTGCAGTAAAGTTTTAATTATAATTTAAAAATTCAGATGATTGTGACATCTTTGAAATGGTGTAGGAGTTGCATGTTCCTTCTGTCAGGTAATTGAAATATAGATGTCCCTGCGATATGAACTTGATATTTCTATTTCATACTCTGATCAGAATATTTTACTAGAGTATCCAGGTGCCAGGATCACTGAGATGCGATGAGATACATTTTGAAGATATATAAAATAAATTTTTCATACAATTCGGAAAAACCCCAATTCTAAACTTTTTTCAAAGTTGGCTACGGAACTTAAATCCTGGAGCGTCATCATTTGGATAATAGTTATAAAGCTCTGTTAAGAAGCTCAAGTAAGACATTTTTAAACGTTTATCAATAAATTTTACATATAAAAAATGAAAGGTAGTAACGATATCTAGGAGGAAATGCAAGACATTTGAAATTACAGTTTGTTAATTGAAAAACAGATGTCGCCCTTCATGGTAATTCTGAACAATTTTCATTTACAATGTCTAATTTGAATTTCTATTTGCGAAATTAAAATAAAGGTAGAAATTTGCGTGAATATTGCTGCTATAGAAACAAGAAAGAAGCTTCTTAGTCATAATCAATGTTTTTCGTATTTCTAGGTTAAATTATCACAACACCCAACATTTTAAAAACAATTCGTTTTAATTTAAGCAATGTCAACTAAATTTACGAGTGTTATTTTATTACAAAAGAACGCCACATTCAGCTGGACTAGAAGCAAACCGTCTTGGATTTTTACAAATTGTTACAACAGATATTCACATTTACAACGTGCATTAAAAATGAAAACAGCCGGAATCATAGGTATGTAATTCACTTCAAACATACTCAGTAGCATAACAATAAAAATAATTTTAGTTATTGGAGACGAAATATTAAAAGGGGACGTACATGATACCAACTCACATCATGCCATGAAAACTTTTCATAACATGGGCATTAAAGTGGAGAAAGTGTCTATAATCGGTGATGATATCGATACTATTAGCAAAGAAGTGCAGCAATTTTCTACCACTTATGATTATGTTGTTACAACCGGAGGAATTGGTCCTACTCATGATGATGTTACATTCGATGGTAACAATTTCTTTCTGAAAATATCGTGTTAGAGCTTTCCATTCCGGTTTGTTTTCTACTTTTCTTTTCCAGAATCTTACTCCCATCGCTTCTAAATCTCTTTCCACTTCCTTTAGTCATGCGGACCTGGGTCTATCCCTTCTTCGCCTACTGTGGGATCGCCATTCCATTATTTGTTTTACAGTTTCGGTTTCATTTTTCCTCCATGTGACCAAGCCTTCTTTTTCTTCCACTTCTTTCTTGTCTTTCTTCTTTTTATCTCATTCGTGGTTATTGGTCCAGTTATATATCTTATTATTTTTCTCTTAAGTCTACTTATTTCTCCCTCTTGTAGTTTAGTTAGTGTCATTGTTTCAACTGCATATAACATTATTGGTCTTATTAGTGTCTTTTATATTTTGATTTACGTTTGATTCTTTAATCTTTTACTTGTTAGTGTTTTCTTATGATTGAAATATGTTTTGTTTACGTTGTTTATTTTTTCTTGTAGTTCTGATTTATTTTTCCCTTTATTGTTCAATGTGATTCCAGGTTTTTTTTTTAATTTTGTTTAATTTTGTCTATGGTATCATTATCTATGGTTTCAAATGCACAAACATATAAAAATGTTAATAATTATAATCTATTTTCAGCTATTGCCAAAGCATTTAATGTGAAATTGCACCCGGATCCGATTTTGGTAAAAATTTGCTCGAAATTTTACAAGACAGATGACCTACACTCTCCTGGCATGAAAATTGCTTTTGTATGTTTTTCTTTTTTCAACGAAATGCTAATAAGTGATTATAAAAATTTCCATTTTTAACAGATTCCAGAGACAGCAAAGTTAACATTTGGTTTAAATGAAGCAACTGGTCAAAAGACCAACTATCCGAATGTGTCGATTAACAATGTTTTTATTTTTCCTGGAATACCGCAACTCTTTCAGAAATCATTTGATTTATTAGCGAATGATTTGTTTCAAAGCAAATCAAAATTTTATAATCACAACATTTATTTGAATGTGAATGAACAAATGGTGGTCAAGGCACTAAATGAACTAGTTTCTAAATATCCACAAGTTACGTTTGGGTCGTATCCTGATTTAAATAAGTGAGTACGAGTTTTGGGATTGAAAGTTTTTGTAAACTGATTTGTTTTTTAAGTGAAAAGTACAAAGTAAAACTTACAATTGAGTCGACTAACGCTGAAATGTCCCAAAAGGCTGCTTCTGATTTATTGGAAAGTTTTTCTACTGCTGAAATTGTGGGAAATGACTGAATGTAGCATTTTATTGCTATTTTGTGAATACAAATATATACTTGTAATAAATGTATATATGGTAATATATTTATTTTATATAATTGACGGACAGGGTCGGCTGAAACGGGCATGCAACGCATGCGGGGAAGGCTCTTTTTGCATAAAGTAATTAAGTACTTTATTAATCATAGCGAAAAAATGAGATATATTTTACTTTAGTCAAGT
>WSZQ02081896.1:0-14398 GCA_019419845.2 Weissflogia rhopalogaster
ATAATTTACAGTTTACATTGTATCAGTATTTCAGAAAAATACAATTTTATTCTGTTTTAATTCTTTTTTTTTCGTAAATATCCTTCTTTAAGTGTCAAAAGTGCTAAATTTAATAAATTCAGGACTAAATTTTAACGAAACAATTTATTTAATTATTGGTTGAAAACAATTGCATTCATATTACTGTATTGTATTTTTTATAAATGCAAATATTCTGGTTGCATTACTGAAATCTGAAAATGAATAATGCCTCCGACAGGACTTGAACTTGTAATCCCCATATGTCATGTACGGTGTGTTGCCTACTACTCTTTCTAATTCCCTCCCAAATGGTCTCCAACCCTATTAAGCTAGGACTTCTTGCAATTAATTATTCTATGGTTTAAACATGTAACGTGAGAAAACAATTCAAATAGTGACATGTGACACAGCAAGTGAGGTTAGCTTCATAAATTAGAAATATCTTTTTTATTGAAAGCGTCGTCAAAAAAGTCGGCATAAAAATGCGAAGAGTGCACAGAAAATGTCAGATGTAGCTAAAATCTAATAAAATATTTCGACAAAATGAATTCATTGTGCATTTCGGCCATTCGGCGAAAAGCGCAAGCGGGCAGAAAATTCCAAATTCCACGCGCAGCTACGGCAACGACCAGCCCGCCTGTAGTTTTAAATAATTCTCGGTTATTTTTATTTTTTCAGTTTCGTACCTGCGCGTTCATCTAAATATAGTTTTTTCGAAGAATCGAAAGTACGAGGAGAAAACTGTAGGTAGTATCCAGCGCGCTCTGTTGGGCGCGTATCGATGTTTAGATTTCAGTTGAATTGTGCCCTCAACTCGCGCCGTAAATAAGTGTAGCAGCGAAAGAGGGAAGAGGGCGCAAAGAATGGCGGAAAATTTAATTAACTCACGTTTGTCGAACGGTTGAAAGTTCTTAAATTGTGCCGGCGGCTGTGACGCAATACAATCGAGTGGTGGAAGTGCTTCTAGCCAGATTGTATCGATATTTTTGACTTACCTGCAACCGAAAACAAGTTTAATTATTTTCGCTTTGAATACATGATTCAAAATTAAAGTATTGAACAATATTGATCGCAGAGATAAAATCTTTTATAAGAATAGATTTGTATTAGACGCCATGAACGTCCCTCGTCCTCTGTTTAATTTTGGAATAGAGTTTAAAATTTGTTTGGCTGGTGCTGTTCCAATTATCTATGAGGAGCAAGTTATTTTCCAATTTCTCTTCTATTTCTTTGATTCTTAAGGTTCTAGTTCATTCGTCCCCTTGCCTTACTCCTCCAGGTATCTTCTTTATTATTTGTCTCTTCCTGGATATTATTGTTAGTCATAGTGATGGTCTCTATAGCAAACATTAGTACTGATCATATAAGAGTTTTATATATTTGTATTTTTGAGTTTTTGCTAATTTGCTTGCTGTCTAATACTTTATTCTTTACATAGTATGCTTTTCTTGCTGCTTGCAATTTAGCTTCTATTTTTTGGCCATTCTTGGAAATTTAAGATTACCTCAGGGGTTTTTAAAGGCTACTATTTTGTATGATTCTCAACTCAACATACTATCGTATTCCTTCTAAAAACGCCACCTAACGTCCTTATGCTTAGTTTCACTAGACTTGATAAGGCAATCGGCAATTTCAACAAATTTTTTTTAGTAATTAGTTGAACTCTAAGGTCGTGTTCGAGATTAACACATGTAATAGAATAGAACTGTTCTGATCAAGAAACGCAGAATGTCTCTATGGTGCCTTTCGACACATGTTACTAAATGGCGCCCTTCAGACCAAGAATGAACGACCAACTCGTAGTCTGAACACTTGAAAAGTGTCCATTCCATCGACCTGATAGTTAAAATCGAGCACCAAATCACACGAAACTCGAAACAGTTATTGGCACTTCATCCATTTATAAACAAGAAGCCATCGCTTTATTTTTGAACTTGTGCGCAGGTCTTGATACATTAAACAAAACATACTGGAAACACTATTTTTGACCTGCTTGGGAATTGAACTCCCAGAAACAATAAATCGCTGGTTGTATGAACAAAACAGCAATTTTCAAATAGGCCTATTGCCACGCAATTCACGGTACTATGATAGTGGTTTAAACGAGACGTTTAGAGGGAATAAGGTTCGGTCCTAAAACTGAGGCGCTGCGACAATGAACCTGTTTTCATAGTTAAAACAAACGAAAAAAGTAATATATTAATTATATTTTAATAAACCATATATCAATCAGTATGTTATTAAATAATCTGACTTTTCCTAGAGAGATCTTGGATAAATTTAAAATCCCAATGTTCTACGACGGATAATGAGTCAGATAAAATTGGCGCGCATGCAAAGAAAACCGCAATAACAAAACCGGTACCGGGTATAAGAAATCGAACGTTACCTGTACACAGTTGACACTAGGTACTGAAGCTAATAGGAGAGCTGATCTGACTACAATTAACGCTAGTACCGACTTTATTAAAATCAATTCCTAATGTAGTAATTAAGAATAAAATTAAGAAAATGAAACTAATAAGAATTCAAGCATGAAAAATTTGAAATCTCCCTACTTTGATTTCAGTTACGAACTGTTCCGAATCCAAGAACCGTTGAATCAGAAGGCGTTTTCTTTCTTTCATTCCATGGCGTCTAATTTCAACCGATCCGTCTCCAAGTCACCACTACCGAAACGCGTAAGATTACCGAAACGAAAAGATTAAATAGCATCAGGGTGTTTCAGACTTATACAATGTAAAATTTATAAATCAGTTTAAAATCAGTTCCTTGTTCATAACTAGATTTCATTGTATAAGTTTTGCAAGATGAATGTTGAACGAAAAAAATGGGAAACGTTATAAGTTCCACGGATGAATAACGAAAGAGAATAAGTTAAAGCCTGGCCTGTTGTAATGTAACCCTCCGACTTTCCACCACACTTGCAGTAAAACATGTAGGGTCGAAGTATGTCTCTCTCCTGCTTGCTAGTTTTAACCAAAGTAGGCTTTCTCTAACTTAGTTGCCATCAGGCAGGTTCAACTTGTTCGGCTTATATCCTTCTTTATCTAATCCTAAACACAAGAATATTTTCTTTCTGTTCCTCTTATTGGGCATTTGCAACACTGTTGCCCACCATCCACATCCCCATCGATATCTACAACTGCAAACTGTATCTCGTTCTCCCTCACAATGTCCTTTACATCCCACACTCGCCCTAAAGTGCTAAACGGTATAATGAAATAATACAAGGCTAGAACTACCCTTTGTACCCGTCCTCTTCTCTCGCCCTAAGTAGATCCGCATGTACCCATGTATGTATGTATGTATCTGATCTACCCAACACAAGAGACAATAGTAGTGAAACTCCACTACACCATGTGTTGCATCATAGAGTGACACATAAATTTAATGCATCGTTTTATTAAATGCTTCCATTTCTAAGTTAAAATTATTAATATTAATGACCCAATAAAAAATCCCGCTTTGTCTGGCGTCGTTTTAGCAATAATTTAGACCACAAAAATAGGGGTTTCACCCTTTCTATGAAAAGGGTGCATCAACAGTTTTTTCCCTTCGTTTCCTCAGTATTATTAGTTTTCAATTGTCATAAAATCAATAATATTGTAATTCTTTCTATACAAATATTCTCATTCTTATAATGTCTCCCCCAAAATGAAATTTACGTGGGAGATTGCATTTTCAAATTATGATTGTGACTAAATTCTATCAAAATGAAAAATAAAAAATGATTTCATAGCATTGTTTTTACTCTCTACTCATTTTTTGTAAACATTAATAGTTTTTTAGGCATAGATTGCCTAGAAGAACAAATATGTGTTATGTTGTTCTTCGAATAATTTTCGGTTTTATTAAAGCAGGAAGCAGGAGGCATGAATTTCACCTATTCCAATACCTCACACCGCCATTTAGCTTTATATACAGATCGCACAATGTGTTCAACAAAAGACTTAATAATTTTACAGTGCTTCGCGAATAAAAAGAACACTTTTGTTACTGAACAATTTACTGTTATTCCACTGACGACAAAATTGGTTGACATTGTTTTTAAGGCATTTCAAAGTTTTATTGAAAAGATTTGTTATAATTGCATTAGCTGTGCCTGGTACTACAAGTAATTGCATTTTTTTTTATATTTTCAATTAGGGCAACTTGATCTAACTGGCCTGATCAGAAAAAATGATCGGCTCCTGGTTTGGTTTGGAAAGTGGCGAATCGAAATAAACAAAAAAAATATTATCTTCAATCACTGTATATCAGATCATTTACTCACTCTATTATTAATAATGAAATTGTAAAACCAAGTAGTAATATCAATTTGTTCTCTATTGACAGCAAATTAAATTTCAACATACAAGCAGGAACAGTGAAGGAAACAGTCATCAAAAGAACTAAGTTATTTTCAAGCCTTTGTAGTCGAAATTCTGGAGTGAATTGGGACAATTTTATTAGTCTATAAATTAATATGTCGACCTGTTTTGGATTATGCTGTTACCCTATGCCTCCTTGCCAAAGCAGGAACGAATCAGCAAATTAGGGAAAGGTCCGCCGTACTTCTTTACCAAGAAACCGGAATAACACCAATGCTTGATCGTCAGAAATCTCTCGCTATTATATTGTTAATTTCATAGGCCGAAAAGGCTATGCAGTCGATAGCATGTTACTTTTTTGCAATAAATATTTATATTATATTATTATTATAAAGACTTATGCAGGGTCGCACAAAGTGCATATTCATATTGTCAAAAGCAACATTGCAAACCCTCATTTTCCGATTTTTCGTTCTAATGATGTATTTTATTCGCACAAGGATCTCAGAATGACTTACAATTAGTTTTAAACGTTATCAGCATGTCTCTCCAACTTGAAAAATTAATTTTTGAATATTTGAAGGGTACAAAGTTCAATTACCTTTCATTAGTCACATTCGTTAATTTACTCTTATCATATCAATTTCATATCAACCCGTTTTACGACTTTCAAACACGTTAATTTCCCCCCTATCGGTGCGACGACACGTTACGGGATATAGTTTTTGATCTTATTCAGGACTTTGAAAAATGTGCAGCGCGAGGTATACTTTCAGTTGGTCCGGGAATCGAACCGAGAACCTTTAATTTATTGATCTCAAAAAATGACTTCCTTATAATCAGTTTAAGGAGGCATAAATTTTGTTTTCTAAGTTAAATTTTCTTTATTATTCTAAAGCGTTTTTTTTTCCTGGGAAAAATTCACGTTCATTAATTACTTTCTTCACAAATCTCAACCAAATATAACATAACATCGATTATCTAATATCATGGCCGCATTGATTTATATTATATATTATATTTATATTATATATTATATTTATATTACTTTCTGAATTGGGCTCTCTCAGAATTTAAGTATACAATTCTGGGATCCCTATACAAAAAATAAACCGTAAACAAGTTGACAAAGATAAAATACCAAGAAAGCGTTAGAATTAATCATCAAATGCTCGCCAAACCTATCACTTTGGCGTCCTCCTATTACTCAAAGTTTATTTATTTTCCACTTCTACTCGTCCCCGCGTATTTATATTTTCCCCAGCTATGTTTAATCTCTCCAGATAGCCTCATCGGGCGAATGCGTTCGCACGCGGGGTGTCGAAGTACTCCTACCTCTTCTCTTCGTTCGTTCCATACTCCACATGCTCGACGTACGACCAGAGAGCTGCTAGACTCTTCTGCGCTCCTGCTCCCGACCCGCCAATGCGCGCGCGCACAATCTCAATGTTGACTTGATTTATGCGCGCATTGACGCGCTTTATTTTATTTTTTATTGCGCATACTTCCTCTGCACCGACACTGCCACCACCAGCGTGGCGTGAGGCATGCCTATGCATAAATACGTACGATTGCATACAAATTCTCTCACTCGCTCTCTCTTATGTACTCCGTGCACTGCTTTACGACGGCATCGTCGTATTTAAATTTAAGTCATTTTACTCATCCACATCGACATACATGCACCACTTATGAATTGCCTCCGCCTGAACATACGAACGTGTGCGTAGATTATAAATGTATTAATACCTCCTGCGTCTAGTCGCTCATCACGAATCCGATTCAAGGGCCTCACCATGTGATGCTCAACGCCATTTTGAATATTCAAGTGTTTTTTTTTTCATCATAGATGATGTCATTGTCCTTAGAAATGAGAAAACTCAAAAATATCAAAGCATTGCTGCTGGAAAACTACAGTTTAAAATCAAACTTTTAAAATTAAGTTAGTAAAACTAACATTAACTTTGTGTTAAATTAATTTAATTTCGACGTTACACATTTCTACTTTAAACTGAATACACTAAAATTTGCTGTTGAAAATCCCCAAGCGAATGTGAAACGTCCGCAATTATTTCTTCACATTTCGTGGCCCTAAAATAAAATCCGAAATTCCTCAAATCATGATCACAATAAAACGCACACGAGACAAGCACGCGCGGAATGAACGAGTCAGTCTCGGTGCGTCGCTCATTCGCCGAGCTCTATAGACGAACCTTGTTGTCGGTTGTTGATCACTCGGCTTTCAAACTTTGTATTCACTATCTCTTGGCTCTAAGAAGACAGTCACCAACACACGCAGTCAGAGGGCTGTAAATCATGTGCTCTGTCATTAGTGGGAAAACGTTCTCTTTCACTCTCTTTCGTGCGCTTCTTCGGATCTTTTTTTGGTGTTTTATGAAAGAGAAGGCATAAAATACACACCTATTCCAAGCACCAACCGACACAGCCATTAAGTTTTATATAAAGATCGCACAACGTGTACACCTAGATCGCAACAAAACACTTATTAATTTTACAGTGTTTCACATATAAAATGAAGACTTTTGTTATTTACTGTTATTCCACAGATGGTTAAATTTGTTGACATTGTTTACAAGGTATGTCTAAGTTTTATGAAAGACGTTTATTGGCAACGTTTTGCTATAAGTCCATTGGCCATGATTGATACTATTAGAAACAGAGTGATTACAAATTTTAGATGATGTTATTTTGATGTTATTTTCTCCTCCTGAGATTTTGGTAAATTTATTTCGATTGAAACTAGTTGAAAGTAGGTTAATATATTCTATTAGTATATGGGTCACTCGGTGACCCGTGGGTCACAAGTTGCTCAAGATCATGAAAATCAAATTTTGTCAGTAGTAAACAAATGGATCATTCCACGTCAAAGGGACCAATTTTAAAGATTGTCTCTGTTAGACCATTTCCAAATCTAATAAAAGTTGGTAATTGAAATGTTCTTTCCAGCCACATCAAGGTAAAGAAGATTGGAGATGGAATAGTTGAGATAATTACCCTCGAAGATACCCCAAGAATTGACAAAAAGGCATTTTGACCAACTTTGCAAATGCATAATTTTTAAGGTGTTTGGACAATGGCAACTGCATTTTATCTGCATATAGACACCATAGTTATATCATAGAGTGTAGTGTAGTGTAGTTGTGTTAAAGTTGATCTGTGTATTTAATAAAAAGTTATGGTGATCCAAAGTTGGGTTCAAAGCACATTGAATCTCTTGCCTACTTTCAGGTCGCATATATTCATAAAGATGAGTTTAAAAGGCTGGCCAGTAAGATATTCTCATTAAGCTCCAAATGCTGTATAATAGTGCAAAATTTCGGGTTTCTACGTTTTATAGAGCTCTTAGAATTTCTAAGCACAATTGACATTTAGACAATCCTGCCTAGATAAGCTCCTCTTCTTTGAGAGGCCCTAGATAGGCAATCATACACTATCAAACTGAAATTCGGCAAGTCACTATAAATTGCCTTGTTGAACCTCCTCAACAAATTTCATTCAAATTGACATAGACATGGATGGATTCAAATACATTTCAAAAAATTACGAACTTTTCTAAGAATATACCGCAATTTTATTTAAAGAGTGGCAAAGCAATCATTAATTTTAATGGGTTCTGGAACAAAACGGAAACTTGTGTTACTCGCAAAATTTTACTGTTATTCAACTGATGACAAAATTGCTAACTATTGTTTTACTATTTAGTAAAACCCATAAAATAGAATTTACGGTAAATATAATATATATAATTTGATATAATTGTATTAGTTATGGTTGATACTACTTTAAACTATCTTATTTATATTATAGATTGGTGAGCAACCTTTTTATGTTAGGGCTAGTGAAAACGCTGTATTGTTTTGTGCGACTGTCGACCCACGTCTCAAAATCTTCGCCCCTCAAGGCCAAGAAAATTTCGCAGGCCGCAGGTTGCTCATCCATATTGTAAATGATTATAATTTAAAAGTTTTTATATTATTGTTTTTTATTATTATTATTTTTTGTCTGAAGTAAAGAAGCTAGCTTCAACTTTTTGTGAAAATTGCATAAAACAAATTAATTAAATGATAACTTAATATGATTTATAGAGAGTTAGTTATAGAGATGTAAACATATGCGTTTCAACTTTTTATAATATTTTCATAAATATGAAATATGCAAAATGTATTTTTAACTCCATAACTTTGTCAACTTCGCAAATCAAACAAAATTATGCATCATACAAACGATAGAAGCAACAAAAAGTGACGCTAATCAGCTGTATGTGCCTTAATGATCTCATAAATATAGCTATTTTACAATCTATTTTCCTGACCTTGCCATAAAACAAAATTGTTTATGATTGTTCAATATGGTCAACAGAAAAAAAAAGTTTGAAAAACCTGCATAATACCGACCGACATCAAACAGCTTTTTGCTTTGTTTGTCCGGAGTTTAGTGCCAGAAGTTGGTGAAACTATTAATAAGATTGATTGGACGTATTTTACAATTATGCAAGTGTGCGAACAAATCAATCATATCGAGTACACACCTCGCCATGGTCCATGCGTCCTTCGGGCGTGTTCTCCGGCAGGAAGTACAGCCGTAGACTGGCGAGCACTTGCTCGCTATTCTTGTCCATCCACAGCAACTGCAGCTCTCCGATGCACACCAAGTCCGAGTCCATCCACAGCTTCACAAAGAAGAACTCGCTCAGCGTCATGATGCGCTTCTCGCCGTTCTTGACAAACTTGAACGCCTTGTAGAACGTATACGGGCCGTGCTGTCCGCATGGTCCACCCACCAACTGCAAATTGAGAGATGGCAATGGTGATAATTGCAAATTAGCCAAAAACAAACAGATTCAACCAAAACTTTTTGCAAATGCGTTAAAGTTTATGGAATAGACTTGACAATATTTTGTTATAATTTCATTGACAACAATTCCATTTTAAATTATATTTTAAATCAGTAAAATGCCTCACATAAGTTTGTTTATTTCGCTTACAATTAGTTTTGACGATCTTGACAATATATTGACATACTATTAAAAGACAAATTCATTGGTGTTATATACAAATATTCAAATGAAAATTCAATTATTCCCATCGCACCAGCGATGTAAACGATTTCGAGATGTAAATATGCCAAGAAACTTGAGAACGACTGTTTTATGACTTAAGGACTCTAAAACTGAAATGGTAGCTGCATAGCTCTATCTTTCTTGTTTTTTTCTTTGTTTAACTGTGCAACGAAATATATAGAATATAGCATTCGGAAGGGAAGGGGTACGAGGTGCCAGAGTGCTACCCTAGCACTTATGGTGGAGCATGTGATTTCTTGTAAGGAACATCCTCACAGTCTTTTTGGACCTTAAGGCAGTGTATGATATGGTACCGCGTGTAAACTTCCGTAAGTGTTTGAATAGGCTGGAGGTGGATGGAGAGTGGTATGACTGGTCGCGCCGAGTGTATGAGCATTCGTGGGCTGCGGCGAAAGTGTCGGAGAAGTTTGGGGTAAGTAAAGGTCTCAGACAAGGATGTCCAGTAAGTCCCTTATTATTCAACCTTTATATGTCCGAACTGGATGATGTGTTGCGAAAAGGGCAGGGTGGAGGTGTAGTAATAGGAAAGTGCAAGGTGTAGATGTTGGCGTATGCGGATGATGTGGTATTACTGGCTCGAACGATTGACGGAATAAAATGAATGTTAGGGAGAGAGGAGAAATGCAGGGAAAAGCGAGGCTTGGTGGTGAATCCAAAGAAAACGAAGTGTACAGTATGTCAGAATGCGGGTGCACACGAGAGGAAGCACAGGTTGGAATGGAAAAATGAGGAAATTGAAAGAGTGTTTGTGTTTAAGAATCTGGGGCTTATGTTTTTATATAACGGGGCTGGAAGGAACATGACAAAGCAAAGCAAAAAAATGGCAGAAAGTATGGAGGAATAATTGGGACATCGTCTTAAGACTGTGGAATGCATGTGTGAAACCGATTGTAATATATGGTGTACAAGTTTGGGGTTTAGGCGAATGGGAAATCTTGGAGCCGGGCGAAACGTTGGTCTGGTTAAGAATGTTTCAGAATTGATGCAAGGAAATCTGGGTGTGGATTGATGAAAATGAGTAAGAAATCGTATGAGGCTCTAGGCTTATCATGAGAAGAAGTTGACCGTATACTCTGCGCAGGATCTCTGGAAACGAATGTTCGCCAGAGGCAAGGAGAGGAAGAATAAGAGAGACAAGGTAAAATTAGTGACAGTAGCTATAACCCAGGACATCAAGGTCTTCAAACGATTGGGCGACCAAGGTATATAGGAGACAAGGAAATAAGTGTAGAAGAAAAATACTATTGGCATGAGGAAGATGCGGGTCTGAAGAGCGGGGGAGAAAAGTATGGATGGCGGGGCAGTATATCAGGCATATACTTTATGGAATGGGCCAGAATACATGGGAGCATATGCCGAATTAACGTATGGGTCTGGAAGGAGAATGGACGCTAGTAGTTAGGAGTGGGAGAAAGACTATGCAAGTGTGGTAGAAAGAAAATGGCAGGGGGCAGCGAGAAAGCCAAGCAGTGAGAAGAAGAAGAAAGGAGCAAACCTATAGGCCGCTGTGCCGGGTTGTATAATGGTGAACATAGATGTTTTTCCTTAAGTTGGTGTTGTTATCATTTAATTTAATAATTTTGTTTAACTTTTAGTGATATTTAGAGGTTTAGTGTTTAATTGAATAATGAAGTGTAAAAAGAAACGCCAATAAAGGTTCCTTATATACCATGAAATATAAAAATATCTGATACAATCTAAACTTAATTTATTAGACATGTCATGTTGGTAATCTTTAGATATAAAGGAATTGTATTAGCATGTTTAATCATAAATTGCATTATTTTATAGTATATTTAACTTTTTATTTAGTTTAATATTCATCAATTGAAATTTGAATTCACTGCAAATATTTCGAGGAAATATCAATCAATGTGTGAGGAAATTACCAGGTAACTAAATACGCGACAGAAGATATGCTTCTTACACTTGAAATAAATTACTATATATTTCCTCGAAAAACACTAAAGACTAGATAGTTATGTATGGAATAACCGTGAATAATTACAACTTCATTGGTGAAGTGGTTTTCGAGATAATTTGGTTACCGATTTGGAAAACATTGTTGTACACTGAAATTTTGTCGATGAATAAATCTATTCAATCTATAAATATCTCTTTCGGTTATTCGTCATGGAGTTTTTGTTTTATTTAATATTTGCATCGGACATTTTTAAGACAACAAACTTTAAGAAAATGAAATCGATTATACAACCTATAATAACTGTAAATATTCAATAGTTTGAAAATATGTGTAAATGTGTCAAGTCATATGATAATTCAAATTTGTACAAGTGCTAGAAACATTATGACCAATTTCGAAGCCAAGTTCGTAGCGTACGACCATGATGTAGCAAGGTCCCGACAATTAATTTCATTACAAGTTTACGTAATCACAAAAAAACACATCAAATATTAAAATAAAGAAGGAAAGTGCTATTGCGAATAAAAAAACGTATGCTCGTCGCAGTCACAAATTCCTTATTTTCCTCTGGCCATGACGACTTTATAAGAATGTTGGAAAAATTCAAGGCCAGGAAGCGATTCAATTGTTTATTGTTACAAAACTTAAATTAAATACACGTAATACAATAAAGTATGCAACTATAGAAAAGCATGTTTGATTGGTTTAATATTTAAACACATTGTTTCACTTTAAATCATATATAATAAACACATTTGCAAATTTTGAAAGTTTCGATTTATAAGATATGAAATGAACAAAAATGAAACACATTTTACGGCAAGTTTCAAGCATTATCATTCCAAAAATTTTCAACGAATAACAAACACACAACGTCGGAAATTACGATAAATTATAATCAAAGTTCACAGCAAACATAGTGATAAGAAAATTACACATATTTCGAGCACTACGCCGAGTGTACACAACATTAATATAGTATCTAAAAACACTTCTCATATGAGCGCTGCATATAATCATCGCATAAAAAGGTAGCATTCAGTCAATTTCGCAATGTAATTAAATTAGAGATCTGTAGATATAATTAAAGAGACTCCTGATTTTAATTTGATTCAATCACCGATAAGAAGTTAGCAGCATATAGGTAGTAAACGTCAAAGTCCCGAAAATATTGTATGAATCTAAAAAGTAATTTTGTTCAAATGCTATTTAATTAAAAATAAGCGAAGGTGAAATCGACAATATTTATGTACACTCTTTTTACAGCAATGTATTCGTTATTTTATTTGTGATTTTTCATTGTAAAGAACATGCCAAATGTATTAATAAAAAAATCTTATTTTTATGTTATTAAATGCAATTATCCAAAAACAACGTCCATCTTTAATAATAAAAAATTGAACATTGCGATATTCAGGAAAAACTAGAGCGTATTAAAACTGGTGTGCTGATTTTCCAACATGGCATATATCACATTGGAAAATCAGCCCACACAATTCAATATCACAAATGCCCTTGTGTAAAAGGGCCCATTTTAAATCGCAGCTAACTTCTTATCGGTGATTCAATATATGGTGATGACATATTTAAATCGAAGTATTGCATTTAAACATTTAAATTTCTTGCAATAAAGTTTCGTTATGATAGCCCTCATTAAAAGCAGGATATTCTAAATTATTTCAACTATGTCTAGTTAGATACACATTCTTCGAGTTAAAAAGTAAAATAGAAACGATATAATTAAATTGTATATTAGTGACAGTGAATGAATACCAACCAAACTAAAAACAAGTTGTGTGTAATAATTTGTTTGTTTAGCCAAACTTCGGTTCGTTTTACATTGGACGTTGACAAACGGTAGCTTTTTTTTTTCTGAAAAATCGTATATTCACGAATTCAAACGGACGTCAATTTCGTTGGAGGCCCGACAAAAATATACAAAATGTAAAAATAGTTGCGCGTCATTACGAAATTGCATAGCATTAAACGGCAAAAACCCATTCCGATAAGCATTCGACACAACAGTCACCCATTTCATTCTCATATCCTCTTTTCTAGTAAATAAATCAAACGACAATGCAATAAAAATGCAACTAAAGGTTAAGCAGGCGCGATTATCTCACTAAATAGATATTCTGTTAAATATTAGATCATTGTGTTCGTATTTAAATTTATCGTTTTTGTAAACTGCGATTGCCATTAGAGGCGATAAGGCGCAATTAGTTGCGTTGTTGATTGTCACATCCTCGGTTCGTTGTTTATGCTGGTATAGAATTATGTACGAACGCATTAAAAATAACGAGCAAACAATAGAATCTCGATTAAACGCGATGCATGCATGTTGTCGAGTGGAAAATGAAATAATTGTGTAAATGCACATTTAAGTGATATTGAATGTTGCGTTTGAATAATGAATATCGATGAATATTGTGTAATAAAATAGTATAAAAAACTATTAAATATTTAATGATAGATCTGACATTGAAAATTGGATTTTTTATACATAAATAAAAGTACCCGTAAGTTATTTAATTATTTCTTGAAATTTTATGATCGTTCCTTTCAAATAAACAAATAATTTCATTTGTCTTGCATATTAACCACGACTACTGCCTCCTAATGGGAAAAATTAAAAATAATATATAATAATACAGTTTACGACATCTTATTGTTAGTCAAAACGAAAAAAATGTCTCTAGTACAAAACTAATTAAGGAATTACATTGGAAAACGGTAACTCCTTAATCGTTTTTTCGCCCTTGGAATTGTCCTGTTGCAAATAAAAAGACGAATTCATTGGTGTAAGCAAACAAAGCTAGTTAATGAATTATCGAATAAATGATTTCAAAAATGCAATCTGATAGAAAAATCTTTCTTTGTCTGTCAACTTTTTTGTATGTTTGAATCCACAGACAAAAAGTTGACATCTAATTTTTTCACAGATGATTTCCACTTTCAATACAAATCTATGTGTGTATTGATATTTAAGCTAGCTCATAAAGTACTATGTTATATTTCGATTTGAAATATTCAAATGGA
>WSZQ02081907.1:0-16944 GCA_019419845.2 Weissflogia rhopalogaster
ACTTGCTCTGAACTTTTTGTGCATATGGGTTTTTCCGGGGACCGTTGCAAGCGAATCGCCCAACCTTCATTCACGTTCACGTTTTTACCGCGAAATCAGGAGTTCACGGACGGCGCCGCAGCCACTTGTTGAGTGGGGAGATCAAGTGGTGACCCATCCAACGCCTAGCTACGTCCGACGTTGCTTAACTGCAGAGATCTAACGAGCACCGAGCTCGACAACGCGGCAATCCGCCGTTATTAGAAGAGATAATATTCAATTATTTAAATTCTAATTAGTTTATATAAGCCATATTTTTATTACAATCATTAGATAATGAAGTAACCGCGCATTGCCCAATCGAACCAGCCGAATGGCGTGAGCAACATCTCTCTGGCGTAAATTTTCGTAATTAACTCTCGTTTGCTCTAATAATAAATGAATTTTAATCCACGCGAGTGATAAAAACGCCTTATGCAATTAACTGCATTATGTAAGGTTTAGTCTTATTGTGAGCACGCACGTCGAATTTTTGCGATAATAATCGGTATTTCATAGACTTTTTATGATAATTTCTACTTTTCTGCTTTTAACTGGCAGAAGAAGAACAAAAAAGTTTTAAAATTATATAGAAAATAATGATGGTGATCATGCGTTGTTTTAAGCATGTGATCATTGAGAAGAAATAAAGAAAGAACGGAGTTTACTTTGGTAGAGTACTGAAAAGTGGAAGGTGGCTAAGATACTAGAAGGAGAAATGGTAGACGCTTATAACTAGACGGGTTGTTCCATTTCTTTTGCAGTTTATAGTAATCTGTGGCGGTTGACAGTTGTTTGTGTTCTTTGTTCGTTGATTGATTTTCAAGGTAAGTTTAGAGACATTTTAAATGTCCCTTAGACATGGAGGTGTATTTCGGAATGTTTGTAACCATTTGGGTTAGGTTAGGTAAAGTTTCAAAATTCTTTAGATTAAAACCTACAATTTAATACAACAAACTTAATATTTAATATTTATTACTTTGGTGATTAACTATCTTCATTTTTTAAATTATTAAATGAAAATATTTATTTATAAGTTATGAAAAACAAAAAAAAAATGAAAAGAAAAAGTCTTTGATAATATGAGAAAACGAAAGATCTTTAGCACATTTAGGGAGATTAAGTAATTACCATTATTAGCGAATAAATGTTTTTATTACTAATGTTTTTAAGTTATACAGCTAATACGAAGGAACTAGAATAGTTGTTTGCAGCAGAACTCTAGTATCAGGATGTGCTATAACATTTCATAAATCTCGAGGTAAAACATTCAATGAAGTTGTTTATGAATCTAAAAGGCCTCGTACTATTACTATATGTTTCCAGAAGTTACCAGCATTGAAGGGCTGTTTATAGTGCTAGAAGATAATGATAATTGACATATCAAACTTTGAATGTAGAAGTGATAAGTTTTCGGAAATCCAATGTCACAAATTTGTAAGCCTATTGTACCAGTCTCTTCTTAAATTCCTCCTCCTGCTCCTTCTCTTCCTTTTCAGGAGTCCACATCGCAATAAGAATTGCCATGTTCCCCTACTTATTGATATCCATTTTTACAGTTTCGACATTTGCGAGATACCAAGACAAATATTTGAGTCCTGTACGATGAAGAGGAGGGCCTCCAAACGATCTTTATCCGGGAAGCTTGCAAATCATATAGTTAACCATAGAGTTAGAGCGATTTCATAAACTAGGAGAAATGAATAGTAACTTAAAACAGTATTGTTCAAATAGTGAAAACAGATCTAGACGTAATATACTCAAAACACAATTTAACATAAATTACCCAAATTAAAAGAACAAACTAAGTTCTAAACATCTACTTGCAGTCCAAATGGATAGTTGTATCATGACGATCGGGAACAACCTGGAACGAAAGAGAAATGATAATATACCCATAAGTAGATTACTTATACAGATCCAGTTGAGAGCGTTATTGTTTCATCTGTCTATTCAAACAATTTGTGATTAATATATGACCAACAATATATGAACCAATCGTTCTTGAAATGATAATTTACAATCATTCAATATAACGATTATATGTATTATATGTACATATGTTTGTTTTTACGGGGATGAATTGCAGGCCCATCGTCCTTATTCAGGACTTGGGAAAGTGTGGAGTGCGAGATCTTACATATACCGATACAGGGAATCGAACCCGGAACCTCTGCGTTACCACGCTAGTGCGTAACCACTACTCCACTCACTCCACTTTTAGGGAGGTACTTAGAGGTACTTATTCAAAACTAAAATGGGGCACGTGAAATTCGGTGACCACATATCCACATATCACCGTAATTCCAAAAAGTGAGAAGCACGCAGTGATTAGAACGTCATATATCGACTTTTATAAATATAAATCACAAATTCAGATAAATAATCATACAGATTAAACATGTCCATGAAAGTATTAATTTTAGGTTTTTTTTGCTTGATTTTACCGAGCATGGTTATTAGCTCTATTCAATTCTTTTTCAATGTAATTAGTCATATTAGAGGCTAACACTATTGATAAGAAGATTTTACTGTACCAAGTATCCCCTCCGAGAATCGAACCCGGGACCTCGTGGACAGTGGACGTATTTTGTTTTATTTGTATTTTTTTTTCTTATTTTCTCGAGCAACGACATCTATGGTCATTAGCCCTATTCAATTCATTTTCAAGATAATTGGTCATATTGGAGGATAATACTATTAATACGAAAAATATCATTTTACTATGCATTCCCACCGAGAATTGAACTCGGGACCTTGCGGTCAAAGGTATAACCCAATAACCAACATGTTATTTAATACAAAATTTGATCAGTTTTACCATAAGAACCATGAATATTTCCATACAAAACCTCTTTCCAATCAACAAAAATTGTACAAACTGATTACCAGGTAATAACTTATGTACACACAATCAGCCAAACATTAAGCAATAACTCCATATTTCATTGTTAGCTTAACATTTAGCAGAAACATCTCAGTATTTGCAATATTAAAACCTCTTGAGCCACTTGACTTAAAAACCCCAAAATTGCATACATACTTATTCGATTCCACAATCGAAATGCACAATCGAATCGCAAGCATTTCGCCAAGAGAAAAGTTAGATAACACCGTAGTCACCTGAAACGCCTTACCGACTTGGTATTTTCCAGTAATTTCACGAATAAAACTACAACCAAGTCTTGCATCTGAATTGCATTAGCTGATGTGAAAGCAGACGAAAAGGCGCACAGAAAGTGTGTGTGACCTAGTGTTCCACAGAGAGTCAGTTGCCACAAGCTTGCCACTTTTACTGAGTGTTAAATCGCAAATCGACTTTTCTTGAAGTAACCAACAGTAAGTAAGCTTACTTACTGTTGGCTTGTCGTTGAAGTAAGAGCAAAAATGCGTTAGCGTTATAACATCGCTGCGTTGAGATGCTGTAATTGCAACAGCTGCAATTACTCTCGGTTTCAATATTCACTCATTAATATCAGGCAATTTACGGAGTTCTCAACTTCTTACAATCGGTCAATTTATGTTGTTTTTTTATGATTGTTTTGGACATTTAAGTATAGCTTTATAGCTTGATTGTCTTGTACTGTATAGAAAGTGCGATAATTTCTAGTAATTTCAAGAATAAATATCAAATTTATGTGAATTGTTTCGGTCTTTGAAATTACGTTTAGCGTGGACTGTGGACAATTCTCTAAACGGTTACATGCGGAAGTTTAATTTCTCTTTTAAATGGTCGATGAGTGTATTTTTGTTTGTGTTTTTTTGTTTGATATTATGAGAGGTATTTGAATATTAACGTATTCGGATAGCTATTAAAGTGGATTTAATTACATGTTTTCTATGTTGTTTATTATTTAAACATGTTTAAAAAATGCAAGTTCAAAGAATTATAGTAGACATCTCACATTTCATTTAATGTCTTTACAAAAAATGAAGTTTTACTATAAGACTTGACTCCATTTAGTCGGGTATTCTGATAATCAGGACTGCCGCTTATTTGATTTGGGATAAATTCTAAAGAACGGTATCAAAACCCGGGCAGTAATGCAAATTTATGCCTTGTTTTCCGTACAATATTTCGTTTAATCGGTATAAAATATGTATGTGAATGTCTAGAATTTACATATGACGGTAGGGGATTCACATGTGGCGCCTTGGGATACACATGTTCATACGCCGTAACATGTATCGTTGAATTGGGAAGTCAATTTAACATTGTGTGGTCTATTTTTGATATCATCGATAATTCAACTAGCAAATTTTCAAAGAAATAATGGATTAATCTCGCCAAAGAAACTAATTGAACCATAAATGCTCAGATATTTTAAGAATCATTTGAAATACTTTCCTTCTCCTACATATCAGAGAGGAAATATTCTCTGGAGCATCGTTCTTACGTACTTTGCGATTATATGCCAGTTTTCCTTGCTTCGGAGCATGGAATGTCTGGGCTTATTGATTACGCCAACCTGGACCCTAATTCGTGTCTGCTTGTCAGCCTTTGTCTGCAGGGATAAAACGTATTTTCTGCATTGTCGCGCACTCCTCAGAATATAGAGTGGTATTCTCCGAAACAGTCGTGACGTGTAAGGAGCTGAGTCCATTTTCCTCGTTCGCTGGCACACCACCGCGCTTGCGGGCTGCATTCGTTTGTGGAGGTGATGGGTGCCGGTTGATGATGATTACACAGTTTATTGCAAGCAGATACGAAACGTTTACAAACACACAACAAAGAATACAGTGACAATCGCGAGGTAGTAGCAGAGATGTCGGAACGAAAGCTGATGACTGAGTCCCGAGACTGGAAAACGAAAACACAGTGCAGTCTCGGGTGTAGAAATGGTCGGTCCAGGTAGAAGAAATTGGCGAACGAAAGATGTACATGTAACCGTTGCATTTGAGTTGGCTTAGGACGAACATTTGATTAGTGGGAATTTTGAGAAACAGATGTTGGAAGTGAGGTATAGAAAAGTAGTTGAAGAGATGTAAATGCTAAACCTACAGCATGCCAAAGTGTGGCGGGAAACGCCACACGTTCTTCCCTTGATAGTCGCACTGATCATCATTTTGCCCCTGTCGTTCCTCTAATATCCTCCGTGAATAATGCGGCTTCTGTAGAAACAGTGCAGTGAGACGCCAGGTGCTGCCCGTCTCTGAATTGCTAAGAGCGATCTCCTGTTTTTCTGCTATCTGAGAGCTAGAGAGATCCAAGTGACGCAGCGTTATATTCGATGACTTCCGACCACAAGGTCCCGTGATCGAATCCAGGCCGATGAAGAGCTAAATGAATTCTTCTATAGTATGACTAATTACATTAAAAATAATTTAATAGGGCTAATGATCACAGTACACTAAGTTCGGTAAAAAATATAGCAAAATGAAAGTATTTCTAATAACTACAATTAAATATTTGTACATACGTATTGCATAAATTTTAATTTCAATGCAAAAATACAAACAATTTCACCATACCTGCAAATGTATGTAAAAATACTAATAAACAATCTTGAAGCATTTATTTATCAAAATCAATGATGTGTATCACAATTTGCTGACATAAATATCATCATCATTCTTAGATAATCGCGTAATGTCGCGATTACTTTTACTTATTGCATTGTAAACTGCGTAAACTGAGCAAACCTTGTATTGTGGACGTGCATGCATTCTGCTGTCGTGCGAGTAATGGCGAAAACAGTGCGTAAAGCGACAGCCGTTTGTCAAGCCAATGAGGCATACTTTCTTTCAAATGTGCTCGTTAACCGAACGGCACAAATAGCGTATCGAAGAAACACATTAGCACTGAACACCAAACATGTGTCGTTTGTTGTTTTTATTAATTTGGTCGAATTTAATTGGATTTTAAGAGTGGTGCAAGGCAAATAGAGTTGACTCATGGTTATGTGTTTGCTTTTCTGATACAGGAAACGACATGACTTCGACCAAGTTGATTCTGTCCAATGAGACAAATAAGAGTTTCAAGGATAAATTCGGGGATGAGGATAATTTGCTGGATTTTGCGACGAAGACTGCTGAAGATGAATTGAGAGAAGATGAGGCTACGCGAAAACAGTGTTTGATACAATTTCGGGAGTGGATTCAGAGTAATGCAGATATTCAGAATTGTTTGACGGGTATGTATAGATCTTAATTTCCTCCCCTTTTAATTTTAGAACATGTTAAAATGACTTTTCTCATTGAATTATCAAACACCTTTGAGGATTTAAAGACCTAAAGAACACGAATAAAAAACTATTTGAATTTTAAACCTATACGTTAATTTTTCTAAACTTGACTTGATCCAATGACTTTTAATACACTTACTGGAAGTTATCCTAGAATATAGGTTATGGGGCTCAGTGAGTGAGGGACAGAACCATAGGTTCATAAGAGTCTTGTGTGAACCTATTATTCTGCCCCAACTACTGATCTCGAGAGGAGCTCTAGATACCTTACGGCATCCTTAGGCGGTAACCTATAAATGTATTTAAAAATACTAATAAATAATCTTCTAGCATTCTCGGCTAGTAGAATATCGTCACCAAGGAGGTGGCATATCAAATCTTTCAATTTATCGAGCAGATTCACTGTTCGGACGTCTTTGCATCCTCGTGGCATAGCCTGACATGTTTCGCTGTACTCCTTTACCATCTCTTTCAGGTGGTACCTGGTCACAATGTCCTATTGAGAGTCCAGTGAATATTTTTAAGTCGTTCCTTGATAGTTGGAATGCCCCTCTATATTGTTTTGAAGTTTTAGTAGATGTTTTTAAAATCACATTATCAATACCATTTTGGTATCGAAAGTATCAAAGTATCGAATGAGACATATTCAAGTATACTTGCTTGAAGAGTTCATAATCTTCCCTTTACGAAAGGGGACATTCTGCTAAACTACGTAAATTTCACCAATTATGTAAGCCGAAAAATCTTAATCTATTCACACTAACGAAAAGTCCAAATAACCCAAAGAACAAATGACTTATAATAACACAACTGTTTTTTTTTTAATTGAGGTTCAAATAAAAAGAACCTCAGAAATCAGCCTTGACCTAAAATAATATGAAAAGTACTTACTCTTATCTAAAAAGAGAAAATGCATATGGATAAAAATAATAAAAAGTAAAAAGAACTCGTCCAAAAAGAAATAAGAAAACGGATCTTATATAACACACGAGATGCATGAGATTCATCCCATAATCTTCTCACGTACCTCGCATTTTTTACGCACTTCTTCGATGTCGAGTAAGTTTACAAGCGATACGCAATTAAACCTGACTGGAGGTGAATGTTCTTCATCGATGCCCTGTGGAGGTTGCACCACAGATATGTGCATAAAACCAGTGTTATGCAAACAGAGATTATGCAACGAATTCTGCTTGTGCCGGTGGTCATGCATTGTACGAAATGCATCTGATTGCAAAATGCAAAACACACACACTCACATGTAGCTGATAAACTGATTCGAGTGCAGCCGTAACTAATGCGCGTGCATTGCAATTCGCAGACGACAGCTTCCTGCTTCGATTTCTACGTACGAGAAAATTCAGCCTAGCCATGGCGCAGCAGACACTCCTCAAGTATCTCAACTTTCGCAAGAAGTTCAAGCATATCTTCTACGACCTGGACTGTCAGGAGACGAAGCTGAACGAATTGATCACGAACGGATACATCTTCGCCAGTCCGTTTAGGGACAATCATGGACGTAGGGTTATCTTAACTATTCCTTGTATGTATTTTTTGCTATTATTTATAATTAATATTTGTTTAATTGTAAGTCGTAACTTGGTCAAACTTGGTCAAGGTCATATATCATTAGTATATTCAAATATATTCATCAATATTGAATGGGATACATATAGGCGCATATATCTTTTATGGTACACGTCGGCAGATTAGGCCAACAATGACCTGCGGGTCACCAAGTGACCCAATTGCTAATTTCCAGTGATCCGTTTAAGTTTTGGAATAACAACAACGGTCAAAGTGCTGATATCATGGTTCTTTTTGGTTCTTTATTATACATATTGTGCTTGAATTTAATTTCACATCCAAAAGTGGTAGGCCCTTGAGTACAATGGTCGGTAACCTGCGGCTCGGAGAAGCTGAGGCTCTTCGGAATCTTTGAGGGATTCTCCTGATGGACATTTATAGACCCGTCCCCAATGGCAGCGGACATTGGGATATTACAAAATTGTTTGTTCTTTAAAAAAAATATTTTTAGATTGAAATTTTTGGCTCTTCGAACACAGGTGATTGCCGAACATTGGAGGGAAATATTTTAAAAACACATTTATAGTCGATCTATCTATATACCGCGGTGTTATAAAACGAACGTGTCCATTCAAGGGTTTTAAGGTTTATCGGGTTTATCGGGACGAGCAACTTTAGGAATGAAAAGTAGAAGCACCATAAAGCAATAAAAGTAAAATAGCATAGCGATAGGAAAGCCTAGAAGAGTTTACAGAACTGGAAGAAAGACATTTGTGACGGCAGAGATTTTACACAGCTTTAGGAAAAATGTGCATCGCAGATGCGTGGGTAGAAACCCCACACATCTACTAATATCATTCATTTACTATATTCTTTTTTCTACGACCAATGGTTTCGGACGTTTACGTTTGCGCCATCTGAGCTTCAATGGTCGAACTCAATACACTGTTTAAACATATCCTAAACAAAAAACACAAGGGGAATTTGGGATTTAAGACATGACTTATAAACTTTTCTATACATGTTCTTGAATATTCGAACTTAACAATTATCCGAATTACAAAGCATAAAAAGAGTACTAAAGATATTTTCGTGTACCATCGATTAAGGGTATTATAACAAAGACGGACCCATCTATTGAGAATTTTTATGAATACCTTCAATTTTTTTAGATAAATTGGACCCAAACCGGTATTCCAGCACGGATATGGCACGTGCACACATGTTAACATACGAGACATTGCTCGATGAAGAGGAGAATCAGATTTTGGGATTTACGTATTTTGGAGATGCTGGGAATGTGACGATTCAACATGTTGCAATTTGGTCGATTACTGAGTTTGCTACGTTGATGAAATGGGGTGAAGTATGTATATTCTAAATTTAACCTCACATTTCGCCATTAACTTAACCGTATTCAGTATACCTTAACAAAAAATAACCTAACAAAGTAACCTAACTCAAATTTCCTATTTCTAGCAATCTTGCCCAATGAGACATAAAATTCTCCACATCATCAATCTGCAAACAGCCTTCAAGTACGTTGTCGAATTCGGTGCATCGCGTGTAAGCCCCAAACTTCGCGATCGCCTCAAAATTCACAATTCAATCTCAGAAATGCACCAGTCTCTACCATCCATCGTCCTGCCCAAAGAATATGGTGGTGTAATGCCAATGGCCGATATGATTGACTTGTGGAAAAAGGAAATGACCGTGAAACGTGAACGTCTTCTGTCCTATGACGCTATGAATTTACTCTCAGATAGAGGCATTATCTCTCGCAAAAATCAGTCGAACAATGGTGCTATTACCGAATTACAGGGTAGCTTTAGAAAACTTGAAGTCGATTGATTGACTGATTGTGAGGAGAAATAACATTTTGAATTTAATTTTGCATTATTTTTTGTACTTTTTCACGAAATCATTTAGCACTAGCACTAAGTTTAGGTTATATTTGTATTATTTTGTTATTTTTTTGCTGTTTTGCACTTGATTTAGTAAAAATTAATAAAGTTACTTTAAGAAAATTGATTAAACTACTTAATAAATAGTAAAACAAATTTCGTATAACACATATCTTAAAAGTGAAATTTGGATTTGTTTATTTTGTTTAACATAACTATTTGGAACTGATTTAGCGTATCATGGTTAATTCTGTTGAGATTATAAAAAGGTAGGCAACTTTTTGAACGTAACATTCCTCTTTAACTTTAATAGTAACCTACTACTACTGTACCACAAAGCGGCAAAAAGTGGAACTAAAATTTGAAATTCTAACTTTGTTCTAAAGTATTTTATAATCCACATATCATAAAATACTCGTTCTTACAATCAATTCTACATTTAATGAAGAATCTATTACCATAATAATGGGAATTTTATGATAATTAGATTAGAAAATATTGGATAACCACGATGTTCATGCATGCGCAGTTCCACTACCGGCATAACCTCAAATTTATCTCCTACTCCTAATCACATTTGTAAAATCTCGAAATACAAACAAACATTCTCAAAGTTCATCGAATAAACACAATTTCAAAGCTTCCAAAAGTTATAAACATCAACCTCTAATAACAACCAAACTATTTTCTACAATCTCCACTAACTCACCAATGAAATGAAGTAAGCATTGTTAAACTACAGCCAAAATTGAAATTATTTAAACATTTAAAAATTTAAGGTTAAATGTCGACGGATTAATTGTATATTTTCCTTACGATTATATCTATCCAGAGCAATATGCCTACATGCGTGAACTTAAACGAGCGTTGGATGCTAAGGTAAAACTAGTTTAACCTTTTTTTGTCAATAATCTTGGAAATATTTCAATTTTAAGGGTCATTGCCTGCTGGAAATGCCTTCAGGCACAGGCAAAACCACCACACTTCTCTCCTTGATTGTTGCCTATATGCTTGAGAACCCATATGAGATAAGAAAGTTGATTTACTGCTCTCGTACAATACCTGAGATCGAGAAAGTCATGGAAGAGTTGAAGAAACTCCTAGAATATTATGAAAAAGAAGATCAACAATATCCAAGTTTAACAGGCTTGGTTTTGACATCTAGAAAGAATTTATGTATTCATCCTGAGGTATTTTTAAAGCTTTACATATATTATAAGTAAATACACCAAGGAAGTTGTTAAATATTTTAGGTAAGCACAGAAAAAGAAGGCAAAATCGTCGATGGTAAATGCCATGCACTCACAGCTCAATATATTAGGGAAAGACATAATTATGATGATACGACACCAATATGTCAGTATTATGAGGGATTTGCACTTGATGGAAAGGAGAGTAATCTTCCTCATGGTGTTTATACCATTGATGATCTAAAGATGTATGGTAGAAAGAAGAATTGGTGTCCTTATTTCTTGGCTCGATTTGCAGTAAGTTATTTTAGATTATTGTATTATTGTGGGTGTTTTATACCTAGTTTTAGATTATTCATGCAAATATAGTGGTCTACAGTTATCATTATCTGCTAGATCCAAAAATTGCCGAACAAGTGTCGAAAGAAATGGCTAGAGAAGCAGTGGTTATCTTTGATGAAGCTCATAATATTGATAACGTTTGTATTGACTCTATGAGTGTCAAGATCAATCGGAGGATTATTGAGAAGTCACATTCGAATATTACACTATTGGAGAAGACTATTGCTGAGTGAGTTCGTCTTTTTTTCTATTTTTATTATTATTCTTTTTGCGGGTGGCATTTCTATGGAAAATAGTTATAGAGGTTATGCTATGCTTTGGTTAGTTTTTATATTGGTCAAAGTTAAGATATTCACGAGAAGCAATAAGTTAAAATGTACTGATGTGTCTTAGTAATAATGGAAGATAATACAAGACATTTCAATTTTTGGTTAAGATAAATAGGATGACCGCAATGGTATTTCTATATCTCAACAATTTTCAGTAACTTGGCGAAGGAGGTTAATGTTTTGATTAGATTACTTTTGGCTCTGTTAAAAGACAGAATTAGTTGATTGCGATGCGCATTTGGGATGCCTCCATCCATCTCGCCCCCTTGGAACATTACTGAACACATACATTGTGTTTAGTAATGTTTAGTAATGTTAAAAGGGGATGCCGAAGCTAAAAACGTTGGGAACCACTGCACTAAAGTATATGTAGGATCGAAAATCTAAATTATAAGTCACTAACTGAATTGCTGTCAAGTAGGGTCTATATATGATTTGAATTATGTCTACACGTTTCCAAAATGTATGCTAACCTTTTGTGGACGGGTCTGTGAAAGAACATATTCGACCGTTTGTAACTGTGATGACCAAATAGTATTGCGGGAATTGAACGGCGGACGAATGAAATTTGATGAATTTCAATTCGATTGTGACCATATGGAACACACTTTTCAGCATTCAGATCTTATATAATAAATTTTACATGTAATTGTTTTATTTATTATGGTTTATTTCGAATAGTGCTGTATAGATGGCGAGACTAGCAGATTTCGATATTTATAAATAACCATATTTCAGATGACATCGCGATATTTATGGTATTATCGACTGATATTCATTAAAGGTTTCATTAAAATCACTTTCAAAGTTTAGAAATCTTGCAAAATTATATAAACAAAAAATTAACATTAAAAAACTAGACATACTTACTGGAAATATGTAATTACTTTGAATATTTGACCATTAATATCTTGATGCTAACATATGCGAGCTATTTATATTGCTATTACTCTGCAATATTTTCAGAAAAATCTGAAAAAGATTATAGATTCATAAATTTCACAATATAGTTGTGGTCATAAAATCATTTTAGGTTATGTTCAAGACGATCTTAAAACCTGAATGTATTTTAGGTTAAGTTAGGTTACTCTTTAAACAGGAAATTCTTTATTTTTTTCTAAATTACAGAATGAGAGAAGATGATCAAAACAAACTTCAAGACGAATACCTAAAATTGGTCGAAGGCCTCAGGGAAGCTGGTACCCAACGAGAAACAGACGTAATTCTTGCAAATCCTGTTTTACCTGATGAAATTTTAACAGGTAACTTTAATTATTTACTACTTATCTTTACCAAATTTTAATTTCTTTGTTTTTTTTTTCTCTCTAGAAGTCGTACCAGGGAACATAAGAAAAGCTGAACATTTCGTATCATTTCTCAAACGATTCATCGAATATTTAAAGACACGTCTACGTGTACAACATGTCGTACAAGAATCACCTGCCGGTTTTCTTAAAGACGTTCAGAGTAAAGTTTGCATTGAACGCAAACCACTTCGTTTCTGTGCTGAAAGGCTATCGTCGTTACTCCGAACTTTGGAAATTGCAGATTTAGCTGATTTCAGTCCTTTGGTGTTAATCACACATCTTGCAACCTTAGTCTCGACGTACACTAAAGGTTTTACGATAATCGTGGAGCCTTTCGATGATAAAACACCAACTGTTTCGAATCCTGTATTGTACTTCAGTTGTTTAGATTCGTCGATTGCGATTAAGCCAGTTTTCGATCGATTTCAAACGGTTGTTATCACTTCTGGCACTTTATCACCGTTGGATATGTATCCGAAGATTTTGAATTTTCACCCGGTGATTATGTCTTCGTTTACGATGACTTTGGCTAGGCCTTGTTTACTACCAATGGTAAGTTAATTTTGTGTCGGGGATATTTAATCCTTTGTGTTCGAGCGGCGCAGATTCGGCGTCCAACTATTACACTATACGACGTGTACTGCAGTCGGCAGTGTTTGTCCGTAATTATTCGTCTCGAGATACCACAGAGCGTTGGTGAGAAATGTCTCAAGCGCAAAGAGTTGAGGTTACTTTTGGAGAAAAATTATTGAGTCTTTGAGAAATGTGGCGAGGAAATATTTGAGGTTGTTATTAGGAGAAAATGCGATAACTTGAAAACTTTTGTTTCAGATTGTTTCGAAAGGAAATGACCAGGTTGCAATCTCATCAAAGTTTGAAACTCGTGAAGATATTGCAGTAATTCGTAATTACGGACAATTATTAGTTGAGGTAAGTTTGTTTAAAGTTTTTTACGCCGTGAAAAATTCGATTTTTCCCAAATTTCGTGAAGTTTATTATCTAAGGAATATATGATACGAGTTTCAATAGAAATGACAGTTATAGTTGAAATATGCTACGCGTTTTTCTCTAAATCATGGTTTTCAAATCAGTCACCAAAATATTTCGAAATCTATTATTCCACTTGAGTTATATGTGGTTAGTGTACACATAATTATGTAGTCTTTTTTCGATTATTAAGCTTTATGGGCATAATAAGAACGAAATCATTAATCAAAAATTGATCATGATAAAAACTAGATTCTCGAAAGTTCACACTTGTACTTAAAAAATGCCGATTCTAAATAGTTTCCATAAAATTCACAAAAAGTACCTTTTTATTGCTGGGAGTAATCACTCACTACTTCTTTTATTGAAAAAGGGTTATCAGGAAATAATCATTTTAACCAAACAAGTACTTTCAAAAATAAATTGATGAACGTTTAATTCACTTTATTCCCAGGTAGCCAAAAATGTCCCCGATGGCGTCGTTTGTTTCTTCACCTCATATTTATACCTCGAATCAGTTGTTGCTAGTTGGTATGACCAAGGAGTAATAGATAGTTTGTTGCGTTACAAACTTTTATTCATTGAAACACAGGATTCGGCTGAAACAAGTTTCGCTCTTATGTACTACATAAAAGTAAGTACAGCATCAATTACAGTGGAACCAAGAGAGTAGCCTGACATGCAATTATGGGTAGCATTTTTTCGGGCAGGAATGTATTAATAGCATTTCAATACATTTTAATTGGTAAAATTGCTCTTATCTCAAGAGCAATTTGACCTTTGAGCAAATTAAACTCCTAACTCGAGGTACCACTGCATTCACTTCACCTCAGTGTTTATTGATAGATAAAACGAAAGAATTCAACTTATAGGCATGTGAATCTGGAAGAGGAGGTGTATTGCTATCAGTAGCAAGAGGAAAAGTCTCCGAAGGAGTCGATTTCGATCATCATCTTGGTCGTGCTGTGCTTATGTTTGGCATTCCATATGTTTATACTCAGTCGCGAATACTTAAAGCACGTTTAGATTATCTACGTGATCAATTTCAGGTATTTTTTTCCATTCTGTTTCTTTCAAATGGTTCTTTCAATCTTGCTTTCTTCCATTTTTACTAATAATAATTTTTCTAATCATCATCAAATGTACGCAGATAAAAGAAAATGATTTTCTCACGTTTGACGCAATGCGACACGCTGCCCAGTGCGTTGGTCGAGCAATTCGAGGAAAAACGGACTATGGTATTATGATATTTGCGGATAAACGGTTTTCACGAGCCGATAAACGCTCCAAACTGCCGAAATGGATACAGGAGCATTTGAAAGACTCGTATTGTAATTTATCTACGGAGGAGTCTGTTCAGGTATTTTTGGCGCTGTTTATCCAATTCGTTTGTAATTTGTTTAAATGCGTATTTTGTTTACAGCTGGCGAAGCGGTGGTTGCGACAGATGGCACAGCCGTTTACAAGGGAGGACCAATTGGGCGTGTCGTTGTTGACGCTCGAGCAACTTGAGAGTAGCGAGGCGAATAAGATCGAGAAACAGGCGCAGCAAACATAGAGAGTTTGTCAAGATGATTAATCTTGAGTTTTTGTATTTGAGTATTTTTTGTATGTTTCGTTGAATAAACATAGTTTCGTACTAATTATTATGCTTTCGTAGCTTTTATTCATTTTTTAAGATTATCCTCAACATTTATTTCAGGTTAGAGTTTAGGTTATTTGCATTTTAAAGAATAAGGATAATTGAATTTAAAGAATAAGAGAAAGGTACGTTTGGGTTTGTTGTAAAGTCTTCCCATAGAGTATGTCCAAATTAAGATGGGTCACTCTTAATTAGTAAATTGGTAACACGGTGACCCGCGGGTCATTGGTTACAGATCGCTGATTTAGATTTTATTTTATTGAATCTTTGGTTGTGTAGATAGTAGCAAATTTCACCCTGAATCGATTGGTGCATGATTTATATACCTATGATTATGAGATATAAGATTAGAAATGTAAAGTTTCAAACTACTCATTTTCAGAAAACTCCATTTTACATGTTATGTTTCCCAATGAATACAGTACCTTTCGACGTAAGTAGGCATACGAAAACAAACAACATTTAATGGATAATCGTTTATTGCAAGAATGAGAATTCTATGATATCTAGATTAGAAAAAAAATTAAAGCAAAATTTGAACTTCATATGTTAGATACACTTTTTGCCGCTACGTGGTCCTTTTACAATTAAATGTACTTTGTTTTCATATATATGATTACCCATGTCATGATTGCGTTTAAACATATTGTAACTTCAAGATAAGTTGAAATGTCGACATTTCACCGTTTTTCTAATCATTTATGTTAGGTTACGTTACAATAGTCTACAGCTGTAGAAACGAAGTTTTAAAGAGGTTATGTTAATTTAGTAGAAGCAAGTTTTAAGTAGGTTATGTTGTGATACCTAATGTTAAGTTATAAATTATGATACTTCATATTAAATTAATTTATTTACTTTAGTCTTTTACAATTTTCTTTAAATAAATGTAACTTAATTAAAAACGCATGTACGGTACATTGATAATTGTAATAATTTAAGAAATTACGCTGATGTTTTTGGTTTCCTTTCTGTTTTTTTTTTAACGCAATGCAAATAAACTCCTGGTGCTTGTTTTTTTTTCCTGCTCAGCTAGGTTTGAATGCAGCAAACCGATACTATATTCGTACGCATTGGATTGCAGCGGTGACTATGAATTATTAACACTTAATCTTGCAGGCATTTAAAAATAGGCGACGTGGATAAAAGCCGGCGCTGAAAGGATACTTTATGATTGAGTTATATACGCGTGGGTCGACGTAAGATGCATCGCCATTTTCGTGAAAAATTCCAAACACGAGCGGAACTCGCCACCAGACGTGTTTATAAACTATTTCTGAGTTTGAGCATCGATATATATTGAATTTGATTTGAGTAAATAACCACAGTACATATTCCAACAATGACAATGCTGGACATATCTTTTATTTTTTTCATTTAAGGGCAGAACAAATTGAATAAATGTCAGGGACTGGAGTCCCTACAGGGTTGAAGCGTTGAATTTGTTATTTTTGAATTAAAGAATTTTAGAATTAAATTTTACCAAAATATCTAACATATTAAAATCACTAAATAA